>PVJD01006381.1:0-98793 GCA_004026545.1 Mormoops blainvillei | reverse complement strand
CTGTTTCCAAATCTATCCCAATGGAAATAACCGTGTTCACTAGGCATCCTTGAGGTGAGATGAGGCTTGCATGCCAGGGAAGGTGTCCAAATCAATAATGCTTAAACAGACATAATGAAGAGGTTGGTTTGAGAGAGAGTGAAGGAAGGGCATCCTTAAAGAGTGAAACTTGCTACAAGGAGGTCACACTGAGGATAGCTAAGGGAAAAAGTTCAATGGAACACAATAGAGGGCCCAGAAATAAACCCACACCTTTATAGTCAATTAATATTCGATGGAGGAAGCAAGCAATAATGATGGGCTAAAGACAGTTTACTCAATAAATGGTGTTGGGAAAATTGGACAGATACATGCAGAAAAAATGAAACTAGACCACCTTCTTACACCATACACAAGAATAAATTCAAAATGAATAAAAAACTTAAGTGTTAGCTGTGAAATCATAAAAATCCTAGAACAAAATGTAGGCAGAAAAATTTCAGACATTGCCCATAGAAATATTTTATCAGATATATCTCCCCAGGCAAGGGAAACAAAAGAAAAACTAAACAAATGGGACTATATCAAACCGAAAGCTTTTTGCACAGCAAGAGAAATCATCAACAAAATAAAAAGACAACCCACAGAATGAGAGAACATATTCACCAAAACACTTGATAAGGAGTTAATATCAAAAATTTATAAAGTACTTACAGAACTCAACACCAAAAAAAAACCCAATTAAAACAATCCAATTAAAAAATGGGCAAAGGACCTGAATAGACACTTCTTCGAAGAGGACATACGGGTGAACAGCAGACATATGAAAAAAATGCTCAATGTCACTAATCTTGGGAGAACTGCAAATTAAAAGCACAATGAGATATCATCTCACACCTGTCAGAATGGCTATCATCAGTAAATCAACAAACAACAAGTGCTAGTGGAGATGTGGAGAAAGGGGAACCCTTGTGCAGTGTTGATGGGAATGCAGACTGGTGCAGCCACTGCAGAAAGCAGTATGGAGACACCTCAAAAAATTAAAACCTGTCTTTTGACCCAGCAATCTTGCTTCTGGGAATATATCTGAAGGAACCCAAAACACTAATTAGAAAGAACATAAGTGCCCCTATGTTCATTGCCGCACTATTTATAATTGCCAAGATATGGAAGCAGCCCAAATGTCCATCAATAAAAGAGTGGATAAAACAACTATATGACATTTACAATGGAATACTACTTGGCTGTAAAAAAAGAGAAAAGTTTACCCTTTGCAACAATATGGATGGACCTGGAGAACATTATGCTAAGTGAAATGAGCCAGTCAGAAAAAATAAACACCATATGATTTCACTCATATGTGGAATAGAATGAAAAAACTGAACAAGCAAAACAGAGACAGACTCATAGATGGAGAGCAGATGACAGCTAGTGGACAGGGGAGGTTAGAGGGTGGAAGGACTGAGTAAAAAGGATAAAGGACTCATGGACATAGACAACAGTGTGGTGATTGCTGGGGGGAGGGGGATATCTGGGGACTAAATGGTAATGGAAGAAAAATACAGTAAAGATTAAATTTTTAAAAAAGGATTTCAGGTTGAAGAACAACAGAAAGTAATATTCCAAGTGAAGGCAGGGGCCAGGTCAGAAATTTGGTATTTATTACATAGGCAGGAGAGAGACTTGGAATGTTTCCAAGCAGAGAAGTGACGTGATTAAACTTTCATTTTAGAAGGACCACTTTGTCAAAAGAGAACGGACTGAAGGAGGTTGAAGCAATTTAAGACACAAAGCTGAAAGCTCAGTTAAGAGGCCATGGCAATTATCCGCAAGAGAAATACAGCAGCTGGATTAAGACATGGGTAGGATTGAAGGAGAAAAAACATTGACTCAACAAGACATCATCATAGAGGCCAAATATCTGGGTCTCGTGGAGACTGGGGAGGTGTGCTGGAGGGTAGTCTTTGAAGGTGGGGCAGGAGAGGGGAAGAAGCCTAGAATGATTCCTGGCTTCTAGCCTGGATGCCTATATAAACGGTGGTGTCAATAAAAAAAGGATTAAGCTGTGCAAAAAAAATTTTGTTTTGAGTTTAGCTTAGCAATGTTGAATTGGGGAAGCCTGCTGCCTTTTTCATTGAGATGTTCATCCAAAAAGCTTTCACTGAGCACTTTGTGTGATATATTGTGCTAAACATTTATATGCATCAACTTCACCTTCTAAACACTCTTATAAGAATGACTATTGTTATCTTCAATTTACGTATAAGGAAATTAAGGCGCAGAAAAAAATAAACTTATAGGACCAAGGTACCAGAGCTGAGAAGTGCCTGAACAGGGACTCAAATTTAAGCCTCTATGACCCTTTAGCTGTGTGTTTAATAGCCACGCTACTCAGAGCTGGTGAGACAGACAGAGACTCAGAGTCCACGAAACATCAGTGGTAGTTACAGTTGCAGTTGTGAGCGAGGTAACCAAATTAGGGTGCATGTTGTAGAAAACAGATGTCCAAGGAAAAGCCCCGAGGAACACCAGATTTAATGCACAGGCTACGGATTAATGGTCTTCATTTGCCTACGGATACAGTTTGTTTGGCTAGAATAGCCTTTTAAAAAACTTGGATTTGATTGCCTTCTGGAAGGGCCCGGGAGCACTACACATCCTCTCAACAGTCCCCACTACCCGCTGTTAATTACTCACGGCTCCTTCAAACCTATACATTTCTTGCTGGGCCCCTAGAGGTCCTCAAGTTGTGAACTCATAAAACGTGTGGGAAAAGAAACTCATGTAGGAAAGAAAAATAATCCATAAAGACAAGGGTAAAAAAAAAAAGAAATACTAGGAGACTGTGGCTACATGAAAGCTGAAGAAGGAAAGTGTTTCAGGAGAAAAAAGATAGAGTCAACCACATAAATATCACAGTGAAGTAAAATGAGGAGAGAACAGTGTCTATTGAATATGGCCATCAATGGTCAATTATAATCTTTGTAAAAAGTAATGGGGTGGATGGATGGGTAAGGAAGTCAGATTACCGTGGGATGAAGAGTGAAAAAGTATGGAGGAGGTAGAAATAGATGATTTAGGGTCATCTTTAAGGCAATGTATAGGGCTCTAAAGAAAAGGAAATATACAGGTAAGTAACTAATGGGAGATGCGGCCAGATGGGACTTTTGCTCCTACAATGGGAAATATCTGAGCATGCTTTTAGCTGAAGAAAACTAGTCACAGAGGAGGTTGCCTGAGAATATGGAAAAGGGGATATGGTGGGCTCAAGTTTAGAAGTGACACTGTGCAGCAGGCATTGTCTTAAGACATTGGGGACACTGGGGTGAACAAGAGACAAGGTCCCTCTTCTCATGGAGATTACATTCGTTAGGAGAAAGACATCCAATAGACAAGGAGAACAGATTAAATAATTTTAGAGAATGGTATGACAGAGAATGAAAGGTTTTCTTTTTAAATTTTTTCTTACTGTAGGATGGTTTTATGTTAGGTATTTAAGGAAGTCCCTTCTGAGGACTGGCATTTGAGTTGAGACCCAAATGGAAACATGTGTGCCCTGGGGGAAGAGCATTCCAGATGGAGCAAACAACCAGTGCGTGTGCATCTGGGTCGGGTATGAACTTGGCTTGATTGGGAAACAGACAGAAGCCACAGTGGTTCGGGAACTACAATGTGGTGGGAGATGAGGTCAGAGATGTGGACTGAGGGTCAGGTCAAAAGGCACCTTGTAGCCTGTAGTGATGAGTTTGGATTCCATTTAAAGTGTGACCTTTTAGAAAGGCAGTGAGCAGCGGCATGGTATCAGCTTCAAGGAGGTGAGAGGGGATGGATGGACCCCAGCACCAAGTAGAAGAAGGAGCCTTGAATAAGCATGTTATCAAGTCTTCCACTGATATGGGGAAGTGTGAAAGAGTAGGTGAAAGTGGAGATACTTGTAGGTAGTGTAGGTGGTTTTTAGAGTTAATATTTAAGGACTTCCATTTTCTCAGTGAAGCCAGAGGCAAGATCATCAGCTAAGACTGCTATATGTCAGGGATATTTAAAGACAAATGACCACCAACACAAGGTAACACAAAAGCTAACAAGGGTGCCAAATTTTAACATTATTTTCACAGAGACCCAAAATATTTAATTTTGACCTGTGCTCCTTTAGAAGATTTCCTTTATTTTGCAGGGAACGGATACAGATTATTCTAAAACACTTTTACAGCTCACATGCAGCCCCATCCCAGCCTTTTACTGTCACATGGGTAGCAGCATTACTGAGTCTGACTTGACTTAGTAACATTTACGGCTGATATCCCAACTACTCCTGACTGCAGACATGACACTTAATAATGCTTTTCAAAATCAAGATCAGAACAACTCCAGACTCTTCTAGTTTGTTTCTTGACTCTTTCAGGGTCATATTAGTTCACGGAGATTTCATTTCAATTCCGCAGCACCTACATGTGCCTCCTCATTGGTTATTTCTCACCATGTGATTTTTTTTCTACATGTTCCTTCTACGTAGGATTTTTCTACAACTAGGCTGCGAGAGGACTGCCTGGAACTTCCTTTTCATTCCTTGGATCTCCATTTTGGTGTCTTGCCCAGAGTTGCCCATTAATCAATGCTAGTGGAGTTGATGAATAAATAATAATTAATGATCATTTTGACTCACCCAGGTGTTTATCTGCTCAGCTGCATTATTGAGATGCCAGAAGTATCTGTGTTTTATAGAGACATTTGCTGATTGAGAAACTTATTGATAGATGTGAGTAATGGCTGCTTTATTTTCAAGGTTTTCCTGAAGTGTTGGTGCAGCTCAAGGCTCCGTGTGGATTTCTGTTGCAAATGATTACAGGAGTGGCATGTGGAGAGTGGACTGGGAGGCAAAATATATGCAGGGAAAGTGGAAATCACCGAGGAAAACGACTGAAGGGGAAATCAATATGAGGTGAAAGGTCAACAAGCCTCCTGCTGTTAGTCTGTCAAAATGTATTTAATGGGTTCATTGGATATTTTTCACATTTAAGAAATTGACATGAGAAAGGGTTAGTCTGTAATAACTTTTTATCTCTCACTTACAAAATAGCTGTGTTTTTCTTTTGAGAATTTTACTTCTGTTAATTTTGTAATTATAGCCTCAATAATTTATCAAAGTGTAATTTAAAATATATTCATTAAAATTAAGTAAGAATCACATATGGAACTTGCTGTATCCAAGGCTCTGGTTTCTGGGTCCGATTTCATTGTGTTTTAGAGGATTTTTCTTTTGTTCTCTATTCTATCATCTGTACAATTAGATTGATCTTCAGTTCTCTCCTCTTCTAGCATGAGAGTAAAAGTAATAGAGGCAAAAAATTAACTCATTTTCAGCACTAGATTTTGGTAAAGAACTTTGAAATAAAAAAGTCTCTCCACGTAAAATCATATTTGTACTATCTTTTTAAAATTTCTGTACTCTTATTTGATGTATATTCTTATTTATTTAGTACTCCTCATTATTTAGACAATTCATTCATCTTAGTGGATGTTCAAATTTTTGTATTTTTCTAACATCTTCAATCAAAATACCTTTAGGTAAATTAAAAATGTTAATTCACTTGACGGTTTCTGAGCTTTACAGAGAGATACAGCATTAAACAATAATATCTGAAAAATTCAGCATGGCAGACTTAAATATATTAACAATTTTCCCCCTTTTGTTAAGACTAAGACATTTATGTTAATATGGAAATTTCCTTTAGTTTTCCAGCAAGACCGGCTGATACCAATTTGGTAAGTTCAGACCAGAATCTTGGCTTTCAGTGAAGATCTGTTCCAATAATTTGAGGGAGCAGTGCTACAGAAGTCAAGTGTGGCCCGGAGACATTTCTTAAGATTGTCAAGGCCCCCAAGGACCTCGCACCTTCATTTGCCATGGGCCATCTGAACAGAGCTCAAAGACATGTGCATGAAAGAATTTTGAAAACTAAAAATATTTTATGCATTTTTCCAGGCACACTGAGATTTGAAATTTCAAAGAGTTCATATGGAAAGGTACCACAAAGGTCAAAATGAATATTTTTATACTTATCATTTTTTAGAATATTAAACATCAGTCATTTATTAAGTAAAACTTTATTAAATATTTACTATACACAAGGCATTTGCTAAATATTGGGGAGGCTAAGATGGAACGAACACACTCACTGCCCTTCGGGAACGCTTTGCCTGGCTGGGAAGGCAGAATGTAAACAAAAATGAGGTGATAGGTGCTATGTGTTAGTTTTCTGTTGCTGTGTAACAAATTGCCTCAAACTTAGTGCCTTAAAACAGCATACATTTATTATCTCACAGTTTCTTTGGGTATGAAGTCTGTGCGCAGACTCACTGGATCCTCTACGCAGACACTCACAAGTTGTAATGAAAGTGTCAGCCAGGGCTGTGGTCTCATCTGAGGCGCCAGGTCCTTTTCCAAATTTACGTGGCTGTTGGTGGAATTCATTTCCTTGCGGCTGCAGAACTCGTGGGAACTTGCTTTTTCAAAAGCAGCAGATGAGAGTTTACACGCTCAGGAAAGCTTAAACCTTCTTTCACAGAGTTTACCTGGTTAAGCCAGGCTCAACCAGATCAATATCTCTTTGATTGACTCAAAGTTAACTGATCAGATGTGTTTAAGTACATCTGCAAATTTCCTTCATTTTTATGTTATAACATAATCATACCCCATCATCTCCAGAGGTTCTGCTTACCCTCAAGGGGAAGGGATTGTACAAGGGTGTGGGTCACTGGGCCTCATCTTACAATTGTGCCTACTGCTTGTAAGAATAGACATATTCAAGAAAGCAGTGACAAATAACTGAAGCCTAGTAATGGAGAAAACGGGCAAAGGAGGAGTCGTGGGCACTGTTAACTGTGGATAAGTGAGGCTCCTTGACGTCATGATCATTAGAGTATTTTTGTGCCAATTGAAGAGAAAATTTATTTCAGACTTTATGTAAAGAAAGGGCCCCAAAGCTACAAGAGAGAGGAGATGCAAGTAGGAGACCCACTTACATGACACAATATGCATTTAAATGCAGATGCCTTGCTCATTGGACCTTAGTAAAGGAAAGATTTGAATAACATGGAACTCAAGTGGGAAACCACGTAAGCTCTTGGGTAGTGGATCTTAATATTTTTTAAGTCAATCATTGTCTTAGCTTGGGTTCCCCTTAAGACAAAGGCTTGTATGCCAATAGCTCATTAGAGAATGTGATTCCTGGAAGAAGGAGCAAGGGACAAGCAAGACACGAATAGGGCTGAAAGAAAGCCAACTCAGAAATATGTGCTAGTGGTTCTTGGCACCTGTTGATCAACAATGGCCCATGGGTCTCAAAGCCTAATGGGCACTGGTGGTGTCAAAGAAGGCCCAGGGTAGAATGAAAAAACGCAGATAGTGTGAACTGGGGTGAGGTGCTTTTAAGTTGCACAAGCAAAATTCTGGTCAAAACTTGTGTAGGACTGGTGACTAGAAAAGTGACAGGGGTACAAAGTAGGGTTGAGGGTGTTTGGAGGAGTACACAAAGGGCATTTGATATATTGACCTTTTGAAAACATAATGAAAACTATGGAGTCACTGTCAAGAGAATTGCAAGCATGCTCTCTCTCACACACACACACACACACACACACACACATTGTACACACCTCAGGTAGTTTTTCTACCTCCAAAGCCAATCTATGCACCCAAGAATAGTGGCCTCTGTTTGAGGTACTCATTATAAAGGAAAGATTTTGACAATATGGTATTCGTGTGGGAAACTACTTGTTTCCCTAAGGAAAAGATAGTCTTCTTTAAATAATTGCCTTTTTCCCCTATGAAGTAGTTTCTTTTAAAATATTCTCTTATTCTTCAACGATAAGTGTGGGTGTTTTCTGAATTCATCTGGAGTCATTAGGCCTAGCAGCAATAGAAAGGGGTGAGGGACACAGTTGGGGTATGGTAAAAGGGAAGAACCCCAATATCTGAGATGGCAAATTCTGATTTGAGGAGACTTTCTATAATATGAACTTTTTATCTCTTCACACCAAAGCATACCAGGAACAATGATAACTCAACCTCTAACCCTGAGTTTGATAACAATAATTACTATAGACACAGGGACCAGTAAGATGAAGCTTACATGTTTAATCATCATGCGTCAGTTTTGTTCTATATTAGAGCTATCATCTGAGCTTTTAGTGCAGTCAACAACCTCACTTAGAACTGGGACAGAAAATGTGTGTAAAAGGATCGTGCAATCTCACAAAATTAAAAAAGCAAACTGGAAGCAGCTTCCTTCTTGAAAAATGCATACAAAGGACTGCACTCATTTATATCCAGATGAAATAATATATCACTTTCCAAAACAGAAACCTCACTAAAGCCTCAGATAAAACAAAGGCAGAGCCATGTAAGAGGGAAGATGGAATGAAAGTGTGTCATAACACTGCAGTCAATAAACATAAATATGTAGTCACACAGAAAATAAAGAAAGCTGTGAAGAAACTATTAGATTTTTCTCTGGAGTTCCTCAGGTGTCCAATGAGAAACAGCAAAGAAGGAGAAAGCTCTCTGACATCAAATACAGATTTGAGTATAGGTTTCTTGTGGTTATTTGCTCCATTGCATTTTTTTTTTGTGATGGGTGGAAATATTGAAAAGTTGAAGAGGGAAAAGTAGCTAAGCCATTAGACCCATAATGATTTTAGAGTTCACCAGAAAGAACATGAGAATTGCTATCTCAAATCCTGTATTACTTTCAAGGTGTATATTAATGTCAAAATTTGTAGAGCTAATAACACTATTCAAATTTCTTTGAAAACTCATTCACCATTCATTATCTTTATAATCATTTTTTAAAAACCAGATATCTCATTATGACCACTGAGAATGTATTTTAAGTCTTCTTTCTTCTACTTTCTTCATGCTCCTATGTGAACCGAGACTGTCAGGACTGCAGAGTTTTGGTGGAGGTAAAAAAAAGTATTAAAAAAATGCCTGCTTTTGAGTAGTTAATGTAAAGAACCATCCTTAGCATTCCAAGCTGACACATCAGCTTTCAAATCAATTTGTAGCCAGGTGTTCTGATTACCTACGTCACCTTTTTGAGAACCATCCTCAGATAAACCTGTCCGTATTTTAGAGAAAAGTACTTCTAACTACGCTTCAACTACTCGTAATGTTGTAGGAGCTCACATCCACATGATTGTCCCTCAAGGGCAATAAACCTAAATACTTTACTCTCTAGTCATTATAGAGAAAGAATTGATGTCCTTCAGTATTCAAAGATACTGAAGATGTTGAATGTCATAAGAAATACTCAACTATCTCATAAGTCAGGTGAAGTTTACCCAACTGCTACAGACTGAATGTTTGTGTGCCCCCCAAATTCATATGTTGAGGTCTTAATTCCCAATGTGATGGTATGTAGAGATGGCCTTTCGAAGATGAGGTCATGAGAGTAGAGCCCCCATGATGGGATTTCCCCTCATAAAAAGAGGAATATACCAAAGCTCCCTCTTTACCATATGAGGATACAAGAAGAAGGTGGTCATCTACAAATTGGGAAGAGGGCTCTCACAAGACACCAAATTGGTTGGCACCTTGACCTTGGACTTCACAGCCTCCACAACTGTGAGAAATAAATGTTTGTTGTTTTAGCCACCCAGTCTATGGTATTTTGTCATATCAGCCCCAACTGACTAAGACAATAACTAAAAAGCAGGAAACATTAAGAACTATTTTTACCAAGTATCCACTGACTATAGAATGCACTAGGTGCTATAATGTACTAATTCTAAATTTCCCTATAAGCATTAATACATTAATCTATGGTGTTTATATTTAAAGTGTGTTTATTTAAAAAAAAAACATGAGATATAATCGACATATAATATTGTATTAATATTAGGTATGTAACATAATGATTTCATATACAGAGTACAATTTGCAATATGAATATTTGCCCATGTAGTTATCATTTCCAGTGTTCTTCTTTGCTATGTATAGATCCATCATTCTATTATTTTTTTCTGTCTGAAGGAAATTTAATGTGTTTTGAAAAGATTTTATTATTTTATTTTTAGAGAGAGGGAAAGGGAGGAAGAAAGTGAGGGAGAAAGGGAGGGAGAGAAACATTGATGTGTGAGAGAAACATCAATCAATTGCCTCTTGCACACCCCCAACCAGGAACTGGACCCACAACCCAGGCATGTGCCCTGCCTGGGAATCAAACTGGTGAACTTTCCCTTTGAGGGATGATGTTCAACCAACTGAACTATGCCAGTCAGGGTGTGAAATTTAACATTTAACATTTAAATTTAACATTTCTCATAGTGAGATTGTTGGCGATTAACTCTGGCTGATTTTTCCACTAAAAACTCTTTATTTCACCTTTTCTTTTGAAAGATATTTTGCTGGCTATAAAATTCTATGTTGATATATTTTTCTGTCAGTATTTTAAAGATGTTATTTCAAATTTGAGGGTAGAGAACTGTTCATAATACTCCTTTGTTATCCATGGGGTCATTAGTAATGTCAGCTTCTTTCATTTATGATATTAGTAATTTGTATCTTTACTCTCTTTTTTCTTGTTTGCCTGGCTAGAGGAAGATCAATTTTATTGATTTTTACAAATGATCAACTTTTGGTTTCATTAATTATCTCTATTGTTTTTCTGTTTTAAATTTCATTGATGTCTGCTCTGTTTTTTTTTTCTTTTGCTTACTTTGAATTTAATTTGCTTTCTCTTTTTAGTTTCCCAAGATGCAAACTTATATATTTGATATCTTTCTTCTTTTCTAATACATACATTCAACAGTATAAATTTCCCTCCAAACACTGCTTTTACTGCATTCCACAAATTTCAATAGATTGTATTTTCATTTTAATTTAGTATAAGATATATTTTAATTTCTCTGAAAATTTCTTCTTTAATTTGTGTGCTATTTAGAAGTGTATTGTTTAAATCCTGAAATGTTTTGGCATTATCTGGCTATCTATTATTGACTCCTAGTTTAATTCCACTGTGGTCCAAGAGCATAGTTGGTATGAATTCTTTTTTTTTAATTTCTGAAGGTGTGTTTTATGACCCAAAATGTGATATCTCTTGGTGAATGTTCCATGTGAATTTGAGAAAACTGGTGTTCTGCTGTTATTGAATGAAGTATTATGTTAATCAATTAGATCCAGTTGATCAAAAGTACTGTATTAATCAGTTCAAGTATATTCTTATTTTCTGGCCCAGACTTTGAAACAAGGCAAAATTCAAACCTGGAAGATGTCAACTCGACAAGATAATTCTTTTCCAGAACTTTAAGTCTTTCTGCACACAAAGATTAATTTGTTTACTGATACTTTATTTAAAAAATGTTTCTTCAACGTTAGTATATCTGAATCTTCTAGAAGACTTGTTAAATACAATGTTGGGATTCAATTCTAAAGTTTCAGATGTTTTTAGATTGTGGATCAAGTCTGAGCCCTTGTATTCTTGTCAAGTTTCACGGGCGATGCTGATGTTGCTGGTCTAGAAACCATACTTTGAGAACCATTGTGTTACACCATTGAAGTTTACTTAAAAAGCCATAGAGTTCAGTAAATGTATGTCAAGGATTTGGAGCAAACTGTGCTCAAGGCATTCTAAGCCAGGGTAAGTATTTAGTAAAGACAATATTATTCCTGATGAGGGTTTTCTGTGTCTTAGCCTGACCTGGTGAAGAAATAGGTAGTTATTAAATTGCTGATACAGCTCATTCAACGAGACATAGTATAGACCCAGGTTTCTGGCAATGTTGGCTATCATCCCACCCAAATAAATTTAGTTCTAGATTGTTCCTTATCCCTTCTTGCATAGAAACTCCCATATTGATGGGGTCCAGACTGGAAATACAGTCTTACTCTCTAAATTGAAACTGAAAGAAAGGAGGAAGCAGAGGAAAGCGGACTTGGGCTTACATACCCCCACGAAAGTTCTTGATACACGGGAAGTGACTGTATCCAGTTTCCCAAATGTAAGCAAAGTGATATTACTGGGAGATTATTATTTCTCAAGTGTGGTTTACTCAACCACCAAAGCCTAGGCCATAATTACGAAACCATGTTTCTATGTAATTTTCTCTCACTAGAAATCTGCTTGGGTCCTCTTTCATAACCTGGTCAATGTTAGTTGTCACCCCATGGTGAGTCCTGCTCTGCTTTCACACAACATGGTGATAGTGCATCCACCCAGGCTAAGGAAAAGTCACCTTTCCTAGTTCATCCCTAAAAGGGGAAATGACTCTCAAGCTAGTCTAGTCTATGGTCTGAGAACATTATTCCTAGACACATTGACGATTGATACCACTTCACGTTAGCTTACTCATTAGTCAACCAAGAAAACCCAGTCTTTCCAATTCTAGTGCTATCTTTCTCCCAACAAATTTGACTTTCCAACACAGGGTAAGCAGCACCAGCAGGGACAGTGGCATCACCTTTATACCTGAGAGGTTTATACCTCTCAGCAACTAACATTCCTCTTTTGAATCTGTGAAGTGGTGTTGTACAGCTGAGATCCCTGTTGTGTTCGCATTTTCTAATGGAATTTTCATATTGGTTAACTAAAAGAGACCTGGATTTTAGAACAATCATTTACTTGCACTATCTCTCTTGGCTGTTAGGAGGAAAATACAGAGATATGGCTAGGCTTGCAACTTTTGTATTTGCCAGATTTAGAAGATTAGTTCTTGAGGATAATTTGGCCCTGCCTTGGAGAAGTAGGTTTTCTCTCATCTCATCTCATCTCATCTCTGCAGGGAGGATAGGGTTAATTATTTTCAGGAAACCATCCTCATCAGACGTCTTCCCTTTCATAAAGCACATCAACAAAACACCTTGCTTAAGTTTATTATTAAAATATGAAATTTTGACTTTAACTTACAACATAATGTCACTTTACTTTAAATTTTCCCTAGGAAGTTAAACTTTGAATTCTTTGCAACCCTACACATCAGAAACTTTTGTTTTAAAAGAAAGCATTTATAAGAAAATAGCTTAAATAAAAAGTATATGCCAGGATTAACTTGTAAGGAGCAAGTCTCCTTTGTTTGACCTCTGCATAAACTTGTACTTACTGATTGCAGTTGGTCTACATTTCAGAACATAGTGAGGAAAAAAAATCTGAACTCTGCTTTTCTCAATGCGAGGGCTCTTGTAAGGATGTTGCTTGTCATATGATACAATCTCCTTTTTATGAACACAAGAACAGTTGTAAGAAATTGAATTGTATTTTTTATCAAGCATTTTACAAATATGTTTTTATTTCCTTCTTGATTGTTGACAAGCTCAGAATCACAATGATAGCCACAATCAACAGTGCTGAAGACATATCTGGTATAGATTTTGTGTAACAATCCTATTGGCTTTATCTTTTCCATTCTCATTTTTCTCCTCCTCTTGTTTTATTTAGTTATTTCTTATAATATGTATTAATAGAAAGACTTTTTTAAAAAGGCAGAGTAGATTCAGTCTTTTCCAACACATCTATTTAGTTAAAAATTTCCATCAACATTTAAAAAGTTATGTACCAAGATAGTGTGTGGGGCTGGGATAAAGACAGACATATAAATCAATGAAATAACATTGAGAGTCCAGAAATAAGCTCTTATACTTATGGTCAATTGATAGAAACAGAGGTGTGAAGGCAATTCAATGAGGAAAGAATAGTCTTTTCAACAAATGAAACAGAGACCATGGAATGTCCAAATGTAAAAGTATGAACTTAGTCCCTACCTCCATATATAAAAATTTTCATATACGCCATATAGAAAAAGTAAACCAAAATGAATTGGAGACCTAAATGTAAGAGCTAAAATGGTATAGCTTTGAGCATAAAACACACAAAAATGTTTTTAGACTTTGGGTCAGGCAAGGATTTCTTAGATATAACACCAAAAGCATGAGTAATAAAAGAAAAACTTGATAAATTAGACGTCATCAAAACTAAAAACTTGTACTTCAAAAGACACCAGAAAGAAGGTTATAAACCAACCCGCAGTGTAGGATAGAATATTTACAAATCATATATCTGGTAAAGGACCTGTATAAAGAAAGTTATGAAGAAATTTTACAACTCAATACTATAACTAACTCAATCAAAAAATGGACAAAGTATTTAAAAGAAGATACAAGAATAGCTAATAAGTCCATTAAAAGATGCTCAACATCCTCAGTCAAAATTAAACCAAAACTACAAAGGCATGCTAATTGACACTATTGGAAAGTCTATCATCAAAACGAAAGACAACAAGACAATGATAAATTCTGGCAAGAGTGTGAAAAAGTGGGAACTCTCCTAAATTATTGATGGGAATGTAAAATAGTGCAGCCACTTTAAAAATAGCTGGGCAATTTCTCAAAATGTTAAACCTAGAGTTATATGGCTCAGCAATTCCATTCCTAGGTATTCACTCAAAAGAAATCAAGATGGCCCTGACCGATGTGGCTCAGCTGGTTGGGTGTTGACCCAAAAACCAAGTTCTCCGGTTTGATTCCAGATCAAGGCACATGCCTGGACTGCAGGTTCAGCCTCCTGTATGGCATGTATGAAGGGCAACTGATCGATGTTTCTCTCCCTCCTTTGTCCTCTCTCTAAAAATAAATGAAATCTTAAAAACAAAAAGTCAAAATATATGTCCACAAAAGACCTTTTACACAAATATGCATATCAACGTTATTTACAACAGCCAAAACATAGAAGCAAAATGGCCACGAAAATGTGCACGTACTTATAGTGAATACTATTTAGCAATAAAATGAAATGAACTTATCATATATGCTATAATGTGGATGTACCTCAAAATCATTATGCCAATTGGAAGGAGCCAGCCACAAAAGGCGACATAGTGTGATTCCATTTTTTATGAAATGTACAGGAAAAGCAAATCTATGGAGGCCAAGTAAATTAGTGGCTGCCCAGGGCACAGCATGAGAATGGGGATAAACCATAAATGGGTACGGTGGTGCTTGCCGGGGTGAAAAAATGTTCCCAAAATTGGTTATGGTGATGGTTACACAATTCAGTGAACTTACTAAAATGTCATTGAATTGTAAACTTAAAACAAATTAATTTTATGATGTGTAAATTATACAACTCGATAAAGCTAATTAAAGAATTCAACAATTCAACAACTAAGGTTGAGGAGAGGTATATCGATTTGAGAGACCTGGCACTTGCCCTCCAGCTGCCACAGCCCACAGCAGACAGACGGGGGCTGTGGCACCCTTCCAGACGAGACCTTGAGCGCCAGATATGCCCAAACTCCTGTTGAATGTGCAGCTGCCCCAGCCCAGTAGTTCTTAGTTTAATGGGGTCACATAATTTTTGACTCATCACATTTCTGAAGCATCATATGATTGATATATATATATATACACACACACACATATATGTGAATATATATATATATATATAATAACTCACCTAAACCAAATAGTTAGATCAATATATGAGGAAAAGTACCCCCATGGCCAAGAATGGATAATCAATATGTCAGACAACACTTATCTCAGGTGAGGAAAATCAGAGTGACATGAAAGAAATGAATGATTATACTTGAGTATTAGGGTTTGTCTGCCTCAGGTTATTTTGATGATAGTTCAAATATTTATGGAAACAAAGGAATTGTTTTTTTCCAAACAATTTAAATTTGAGGAGGAATGTTTCTGATAGCATCTTAAGAAATGCCCGTACCACCAGGAAGTTCTTAATTCTTTGCTAGGACCCCAAGCACATACAAACTGATGATGAGGTTCAAAATAAAATGTGTGCGACAGTCCAGGAGCATATCAAAATTAAATGTTCTATAGGTTTCCGTCAGGAAAATAAAACATCGTAAACATGTCATTATTCTTTCTCTTCATTGCAGTCACCCAGCCCCTGGTAGTCACTGTGAAAAACATGGAACTTGAAATACTCTAGTATGTTATTATTCAAATACATGCCTGTCTTAAAGGATTTTATTGTGAGTTCTAAGAAGAGGAACTGGGTCATAGTCATCTTTATCCTTAGAACTTGGCTAAAGATTTGGACATTGTTAAGTGCTCAACATACAGGGTCTGGCAGCAGTAACGCCTGCTTGAGTGTGGTTGGTAGGGTAATAATATGGGTAATAATTTATAGTTTTATTTGAACATTTCACCTAAAAGTCATATGGTGTGCTTGAGTGTGATATTGTTGTGTTACAGAATTACATGCTTATAATTTAGTAATAAAAAATTTTGTATTAAAAAGGGGGTGTTATTTGTGTTGAACCCTATATATCTGGTAAGTTATAACAAGGGTGACTTAGCTACGTTCATTGACATCTATTCCTGGCCACAATAAATTAATAAATGGTATTTATTTCTTCATTTATTTATTCACTAATTCATTTAACAATATTTGCCAAGTAGCTACTATATATAGTATAGTCAGGATGTTGTGTGACTCAGTATAGTACTGGGTGCTGGAATTACAGTGGCAAAAAAGACACAGTCCTTACATCTTAGAAGCTCCAGAAGACAAAGACACAGAAATAAAATACTCTGTGATAACCAGGGAAATGTTAAAGACCCCGGGGAAGCTGCTAACTTAATTTAGGGTGTGACTGCAGAGGGATTGGGCGCTGGCCTTGTAATCCAGTTAGGCAAATGGAGAAGGATGCAAGAGGGGACAGAGAGGGAAGGAGGTTACCCTGCAAGGTGGTTGAAAGGCTTCGAAAAATGTGAGGTTGAAAATGAGACAGATCAGGTTTTCATCCTTACTTAGCTGCTCTGTAGCTCTGTGACCTTGGCAAAGCGCCTTATTCCCTCTATTTTTCTCCTCTGCAAAAAGTGGCTAATGACTCGAATCTCACTGTGTTTTTGGCATAATGAAGGCTAATGCAGCTGGTGTAGGCACTGACCCACAGTTAATACTCAAAAACTTCTAGTCTCAGAATAAGCGATATGGCTTCCGAGTGATAATGTGAATTTTTAATATAGTTTTAATATTTTAATCTGAATAGCTCTTAATATACTGACAAATTTTTTCAATAATTTTTCTTCATTTACAAATCCTAAGCGGCTTCTTTTGCTCGTAAAATTAAGTCACAATTGTTTTTAAACAGCCGTATTGAAGTATAATTATGGATATACTACTGGTGATTTATTTATTCATTAGTTGATGGACATTTTGGTTGTTTCTACTTTTTGGCTTTCATGAATCAGGCTACTATGAATATTCATTTATGAGTCCTGTGTGGACATATATTTTTACTTCCCTTGAATAGATAGATACCTAGGAGTGGAACTGCTAAACCGTGTGGTAAATCCAGGTTCAACATTTTGAAAAACTGCCCAACTATTTTCCAATATTATATATTCCCACCAAAAATGCATAAGAATTTTAATTTCTCCACTCTCATTCCAACACTCAGTCTGTCTTTAATTTAAACACTTTTTAAAAGGAATACTATTTTAATGATTAAAATAAGGCATTTCAATTGCAGAAGTTTTTAAAATATATGGAATTAAATAAAATGCAAAATAACTCACATATTTTTCAGGGCATATCTTTGTAAGTTATTTTAAAATAACACTTTTTGGGGACCTGATTGTGATAATACTGAACGTCCAATATTGGTCAAACATGAACTTGAGAAGGGACAAGTATAATCAAAGAAATGTATCTATAATAACAAACATTACTTACTAGAAACATTTAATCCCCAAAGCAGTGTTATGAGGGAGGTAATATTATTTTAGTAATTTAGTAGATGATAGCAACTAAAGTTTCAAGAAGTTAAGTAATTTCTCTTGGTTAATATTGAAGTAAATAATGGAGCTAGACCTCAAACTCAGGTTGGGGGCTCTCCAAGGCCTCTGCTACATACCAATAAATTCATGCTGTTTGTAGGACTTATCTGGGCATAGAGGATAGGTGGAATTTAGCTGTTAGAGGAGAAACTTTTGATTGTGAAGGAAATTAGGATATAAATCAGACTCAGAATAGCTACATCTATAGAATATTTGATGGTCATTGAAAGACTGCCCTGATTAGAGTTGAGTGAGAAAGTTAGAGTTGGATGGGTTGGATAATATGTGGTCTTGAATGTAAGGCAAAGGAGGTGAACTATTTCCTAGAGGCAATGGCAATTCACTGAATATGTTTGAGACGAAGAGGTGGCATCTTGTGATGTTACCAAGCGGACTGAGGAAGGGAGCGATTCAATAAGGAAGAAGAGTCAGGATGTTGTTGGGGAGCTAATATGTAAAGTGATGAGGGGTGAGACCATGGGGTGGCTGAGGATGAGAGTGGACTTAAGGGATGGGAAGAGCAGAAAGGAACTTTCTCCGCTGGCCCACCCCAGAATGGTTGGTAGTAAAGAGAAATTGAACATAGGAAATAAACAAGTTTCTTTGTTCTATATAATTCTCTATTGGATTAAAAATATTAATTTTTCAAGACATTTCTGACAGTTTCAAGTATTTTAAATGCACCTTGGCATCTAATTCAATGCTGTCGATGAATGTCAATAAGTAATGATTTCCTCTGTAAAGAAATTAAAGCCTAGTATTTGGAAAATGAAACTAATTCACAGTAATCTATGCGATGTTAAACTATAATGTGGGTGGCTTTCCTAGGGTCTAAGTCACCTGATGGCCCCAACTGGGATCAGGAAGGAGGAGGCCAATGTTTCCAGATTTCTAAGGAGTTGCTGCAAGTATGTTCCTGATATGACTGCAGTCACAGTAGCTTCAAAGGGGAAATGTTTCTTTCCTTAGCTTTTTTATTTATGGCAAGGGAGTAAATATAAAATATTTAAAAATTCATATTTTAATATAAAATGTAAGTAAATTCTTAAATTTTCGTAACTAACAGTTATTGAAACCCAGTACCATACAGTTAGAAAATAATCATTGTAATGATAATAATAATACAACTACTATTGACTGAGAACTTAAACGTAAATAACACTGTGAAGAAAACTTTACAAACATTTGCTGATACCTAAATACAACCTGACCTAAGGAGTAGGAATTACTTTCTGTATTTTTCAAGAAACAAAACTTAAGCCCAGGAAGTCTAATGAGCTGCCCTGTGGTCAAAGGCAGAGATTTACAGAGCCGAGATTAACCCACGACTTACTGGGCCCTTTCCTTATTGCATCCACTGTGCCTTTATCTTAAGAGGCTTTATTATCTGCTATCACCTGAGTCATACGATTTGAAATTATAGACTATATAGAACACTAAGGTCATTCTAAACACATTTCTCTCCAAGTTGAAAACATTCTCTGTCTTTAAGAACAGTGGTGCCCTGTTGAAAGAACTGTTTAAGCATTTCCCCTGAGGGCCCATTCTTTTAGTGGCTTTTCCCTCAGAAAGTTGTCTGTCCATGGTCATCCTGTCCCTTTTTGAATAGCCTGTGCTCGCCTTTTGCCTACCCGTTTCTTTTGTTTGGCCTGCCCTTAAGCCTCATCCACCTTTTCAAATGCAATTCACCTGTCAATACTCTCTTTTGCTTTTCCTAATATTTCCTTGGGATAATTGAATGCCTTTCTACTCTGTACCTCCAAAGAACATTAACTCCACGCTCCACCACATGTGCATATTGGTTTGTATAAATACCTCTTTTATGCATTAGATTACGATTTTATGAGGAAAAATTATAACATTTATCTTACTTCATGATGACCTTTATAACTGCAATGCTTTGTGCAGTACCTTAAACTGAATTGGTAAGTTTTAAATGGTCATCTTATTCATTAGTAGTCATGTTTTATTTTACATTTATTATGTTTGTTCTTCAATGTATCTATCCTGTAGTTTGCTTAACACTATTATAGTTCACTTCAACTTTTGACCAAAGTTTTCATCAAGGAAACTGTCACTCTTAAAACAGTAAAAAAAAAAAAAGAAAAGTTTAGACCTTCAATGACCACGACTGGCAGGGTCTGCAGCCCAGTCACATTGGCAGTATCTCCACATTCACGCTGCAAAACCACATCTACTTTTTAGTCTCAATCACGGTCACATTTAAATCTCCTTAAGTACTACTCTCTTTCAAATGCTTCTCCCCAGATGTGCTGCATTATTAATGGAATGGAATTAAATATAGAGGTTTTTTAAATGAACTTGCTTCCAAATATATTAGACTTCATCTTCCCATTTTGACCTTCTTTATTTCTTGATATTGCTACTTTTTACAAGTCCTTTGCCCCATTTCTTTATCTTCTCTTGTTTTCATATTATTTACCCCATTAATACCCCTCACAACTTATGATATGGCTAATACATCTACATACATCTATATACAGTCTAGGCGCGACCTAATACTGATCTTTATAGCATGTTTCTGGGTGACTCCTAAATGGATAAACTACTATCTGTCATGATCACAGATTGTCCTCTATCCTTTGTTTTTTCTGAGCAGGCCTCCAACAACCCTCCAAATTACTATCACCTTTCATTTCCCAGCTATTCTGAGTTAATTTTCTGGTTAATATACTCTACTAAATTATTTACTCTAATTATTTAATTATTTTCCCTTTGTATGTTGATGAACCTCAAAGGGTAGGAATTACTAGCAACCTTGGAGACTCTAAGGGCTTATACATGGGAATGGGAAGTGGTGGAGAAAGAAGAAATATAAGCTTATGATAAATTAAAAAACTCAAAAACACAAATGCACATGAGCTTACTCTTTAGCTGAAATTTGTTCTAGAAACAAATTTAACAGGTTGGCTAAGTTCAAAAAAAGTGAATTTTCTACAGTGAATCTTAAAGAAAAAATCATAGGGTGTTTTCTTTAACTGAAACCCACACATCCTGGTATTCTCCATGGTCATGAGAAAGCTAGTCCAAGCAGGTACAGGATTCCTTACAGACTCTTATCTGGTCCGCTAGGATTTAAAATCTAAGGTGGATACCCTATGAAGAAACCTTTTTGAACAACCATCATTCTTCCTCGTTCTTCATCCAGGCCTCTGTCCCTTTTTCTTTCAATCTTGAGTTAAATAATGCACACTGGAATGGGATAAGCCTCCTGTGGCAGCATTTGGTCTCACCTGGGTCATCTTTCCTGATTTGTCTTCTCTTGGGCCAAAAATATTGGGTAGAAAGATCACATAGATCCCAGAAGGTTCGTGTTTCAATTTTAACAATATTTGAAAGGGGTCTCTGATTGGAGAAATTGACCAAGAAAGATGTGGAAAAGTATCAAACCTTCATTCTGTCATGTAAACCACATAGAAACCAACTGAAAAATAGCCAAGATATATGAGTATTCTGGGTTTGCTACCTGTTAGGCATTCTGCTAATTTACTTCCATATAACATCTTCAAACCTCATAGCAGGCCTATGAGGTAGATATTATTATTATTCTCATCTTACAGATGAGAAAATTGAGCCTGAGTGAGTGCAAATAACTTACCCAAAGTTGTAGGAAGTCAATTGGACCTATTGGGTAGAGGCTGGGAATGCTGCTAAACATTCTACAGCACATATCGTAGGCCCACAGTAGTCATACCAAATTGTCAATAATGCAGAGTTCAAAAGGTCCTGTCCTAGACACCTAACTGTAGGATCCTAGACAGAATGGAGAATTGTGGTAACAGTGGTTTTATTAGAGAAATTTTAGTCATTCAGCAGAAAGAGAAGGACTCAGATTCAGGATGCTCTGTGATTTCCTAAGGCTGTTCCAGTGTGTTCTGTGAGGTCTGTTTCTTGCTTCTAGATGTGTATTACTGAATCTTGGTTCCTCTCAAGTAGATGCTCAAAGCACGAACTGTGAAAATAAACACCTTTTATCACTGAATCCTATTACAAGCTTGACTTTCTTCTAGTACATTCTGCAAAATGCTGCAGTGCTCTCTCTAACCTGAGTATATCAAGCCTGGGGTCTTTCTGGAGACCAGTTGTCCTTGATGGGTGGTGGGTAGCTGTAATGTCACTTGAAGAGAATATTTCCCCCCAAAATGGCTTCTGAACTTAAAACCCACCTTGCATTGGGTAATACCATCTTCCTTGCTAAGTCAGATCACCAAACACCCTCCAGATAGCAATAACCCTGGACAACACTGTCGAATCTTCCCGTGTGCATTTTGGGGGGACCAGCCTATGTGCCATGATTAATCTACTGCTCCCCCATCACACTCCTTTTTCATAGAGCTATTCAAGACAAAACAAATCAGTATTGCGAAACTGGAAAATTGTTTTAGTATAGTTTAGGAAAAGGCATGGGGATGTGATCACCATTAGTATGCATCTTTTGGTACTTTACCTTCTAGAAGGGAAACTCCTTGAGAGTAGGTAGTAAAGTTTTTGAAGGTCATTTGCAGAGTTAGACATAATGTAGCTTCAGAAGTATTTAATATTAACAGTATTTTCATCAAAAAATTTATCAGATATTCCTTTCTGATTATTTTTATTACAGTTTGGAGGCATTTGTATAAAGAAATATGTTGACAACTTGGAGGGAGTTCAGAATGAAACAATAAAAATGAGTGAATGGTTCGAGGGAAGAGGGAATCAGTTATGTGCTGGCTAAACAAGAATGAAAGAAGGGAAGGCCTATGATAAATGGGAGGTGTATGTATCAAACAGCAAATCGTTTAGTTGTTGATAGGCCCTTGAGTAAGACAGTTACCTCCTCTGGAGCCATATATTTTGGGACTAACCGAACTTTCTTTTGCCCTCTCAACAACTGAATCCCCTTGTCCCAATTCTAATTTCATTGCTCCATGAGGAATCACTTACTGCAGTTGGGAGGAGTCAAGGAATTACCCAAGATTTTGTTAGACTATGTTGCGTTTCTATTTTGCAAAGTCTTGACATCACCATTAAACTAATAAAAATTAAATATTCCTAATAACAATTCCAGTTCTCCTGTTCTAAAGAAGAAATCCTATGAAACCTCGAAGGGGTTGGGGTCTGTGTGATGGAGATATGGATAAGGTGGTAAGGAAGAGATATTGTACCAGTAACTAACTACCTTGGAGGACAAATAGGATCTGAGATGTGAATTCTACTCAATTGGTTGGGGATTCCTGCCCTTTGATGGTCTGACCACATCTATGACCACTGTGGAATTCTGAGCACCGTATTATAAGAGGGGTATTGACATCAAGGAAGAATGACCTTTGCGAAAAGAGATTAAAAATGTAAAAATAAAAGAAATGTGGATAATGAGCCGAAGAAAGTTTAATGGGGAAATTATAACCTTCTTTAAATGCCTAAAGTTCAGCCAGGCAAAATGGAATTTTGATACTTATCTAGTATCACAGGAGAAAGAACAAGGACCAATGGATAGGAGTTTCAGGAAGATAAATTTCTGATTACGCTAAGGGAGAAATGACCAATAATGGGGTGTACCACAATGGAAAGGCTGCCTATAGGGAGAGGGGTAGTCACTGGAAGAATGTAACCAAAACTGAATGATTATCTGTTAGATTTATAGATGAAATTCATGAATAGGTAGAAGAGATGGGACTGAAATATTGTTAAATCTTTTCTGATAAGATCCTTTAATTGTGTTATACATGTTAATTAAATGTTTTCTGATGATAGACAGATAAATGATTGCAAGATGTTCAACTGTTGCCTCACAACCTTATCCCTGATTTGCTTCTACTGATATGCATTGAAACTAGGTATTATTGGAGGGCAATCAAGAGGAACATAAATCATCTTAATCAATTTCATTCTTACATAGTTATTAAAGCTCATCCTCACATCCCCATTCACACCCTTCTGTCTCCACTCTCTCTGAAGTCAGCCCGCATCGGTTCTCCCCTGAGTATTTCAGTAGCTTCTGAACTGTTTTGTCCGCATTCTCTGTCTTTCACCAGTCTTCTTAAGTGCTCCCAGTGTGACAGATTTGGTCCTGTGAGCCCTTCAGAAAAAATATGCTGATGGCTCCTATCTACCCATAGACAAAGGTCCAGCTTATGAACACTGACTCGAAGATCCTTGGCTCATGGGCCCAGCCTCGCACACTTGCCTTATTCTCTGCTGTCCTTCCCCTGGAAGTCTTCCCTCCAGTAGTGAGGGAGCTCCTGAAATCTCTGAAATAGAAATGCTGTCTCACTTTATTTTTGTAATCAAATATGTGGTCATTATTAATACGCCCATGGTATAATCAGTCTATTTCGTCACCTCAATGATTTGTTCTCAGGACTACCAAACCAAACTGGGAAAGAAAAAAGAAACCACAGTTATTTAGTTGAACTGTATTCTGTACAAACTATTTCCTTCAGTAAGTTCTCTTTGATTTCCTTAATTCTTGGGTATAAAGATTAGTATCTATTTTTATCATTGTGTTTTGAACATTTTATTAAAATGTCATGTTCTCTATGGTAATTATCAGATTTTTTTCACATTTAAGAAATGTGGTAATAGAATATTCTTTCTTATAAAAACAACTACTAACTCATAAATATTAATTTTATTTTTCCCTTGCCTATCTTCAAGAGCCCTGATCAAATGCAAAGCATGCCTTCTAATGTCAGGCTAGAAGAAATGCCTCTGTCTCTAAAATACTAAAACCAGACTATTTTGCATATGCAGAGTGGGCAGCACACAATTTTATGTACAAAGCGTCCAGTTACATAACATTCATCATCTTTGATATGTAATGTGTATAATTCAAACACATTTTAAATATAAATCTTTGCATAATGCACATTTAAAAATGGATTTGTTATCCTTTATATAAGACCACATACAGGTGCGGCACCTCTGCTGAAACTCCATAAAGATGACTTTAGTCTGGTAACTGGAACCCCTAGCAGTACATCATAATAATCAAAGTTTTAAATGCAATAATGTTTAGGAATTGAGTTGGCACCAGGGAGACTAAGTCCTCAAGTCAATATTTGAAAATTAGAGCTGTTGTGTGAAATGAAGTGCTAAACTGGAGAGCTGCCAACTGCTGAAAGCCCACACGCAGGAGCTGTGACTGAGAAAATATGGAGTCTCCAGGCAAAGCCAAGGAGGGGATACTGAGGAGAGACAATGTCTCCTTGTCATGTCTTGGTCAGGCCCACCTCTGGACTCAGTCCATTCCTTTCCCTTCATGCCCACAGATCCTTCAGCCCAGAGTTCCTGGGTTTCCCTGAGTGAATTTACAATTTACAGCTAGCCTTCTTTGGAGTCAAGAACAGAAAAACATGGTTATTTTTTGAGGTGGTGGTGGAAACTTGGTTTTTGTGTCAACTCTGTTAGAGCAAGTGTTGTATCATTGTACAAGATGCAGAAGCATGTTCAAAACCAGAGTGTGAAAAGCACCTGTTTCAGAATTGAGAGAGCCTTAAATTAGTGATGTGAACAAAAATAGAAGTTAGGGTGGACGGGTTGGACACATACTAAATTAAAAATATGGACGTTAAGTATGTGTGAGTTTTCTCTTCCCTCCAGTACAAAATCTTTAGTTTCTTTACTTTGTAAGCATTTTCTGTGTATCCCCCACAGACACACTGAAGTGCTAAGATCATATGGCTTCTTGGGGAAGAAGGGAGAGATGAGACTCTTGATACTGTTTCAGTCACAGTTCAGTCAGGAAAATTGCCTGTGCTGTGTAATTCAATAAAGGAGCTTTAGTATGTGGAATTAGAGATAGAGGTGTTGGAAGAGCCAAAAAGCCAAACAGGGGACGGAGAGACAACTCAGAGATTAACAACAGCAAAAAGCAGCCACAACACCAAAGGCTGAAAAGATACCGAGATGAGGTATGGCTGGATCTCAGAAGCAGGCCGTTGTGTGGGAATTCCGAACAAGATGGAGTCAGCTCTCAAGGAAGCATGGGAGGAGGCACTTGTTGACAGGAAATGAAGCCATAGAAATGACAGTCTCCATCAGAGATGCTACCCACATAATAGTCCAGAGGGGATGGGGAGCAATTTCCTCTCCTCCCACCTTCCAATCTAGTGTCTCCCGCTGACCTAACCTGGAGAAAAAAACAGGGCAAGGAATACTGGGAAATGCAGTTTTCAGGGCTCAGTCTCCTAAAAATCATGAACACAGTTACGCACCCAATCAGAATAAGTTTTTACAAATGGTAGGACAGCATTAATTCGCAGTTTTCTTTCCTTAAAACTTTCCCCTAGTGTAGAAAACCTAATCTCATGGTGAAAAATTTGACACGGAGTTAAGCAATGCAGAACTGATCTACCTCCCAATGACATCCCTTTCCCCATCCTGAGTTTGGAACGTGTGTAAATGTTAATCAGCCAGTCATGCAAGTTTTGACTAAAGTTTACAAGTGTGCTATGGAGTGGGTGGGAAGGGGAGGGGTATGTACTTAAATATAAGCACAAAAATGAAATATCAAATTATGTAAGGCTTTACAAAATGAAGTGCTTCATTTGGTGTATAAATTATAGACATAAATAAAAAGAAAAACAAAAAGGGAAAATCCCAGAAAACAAGAGAGCAACAGGGGCATTTAATCAAGATGGACCTCACACGGAACATGTTTCTGAGCATGCTGACAAAGAAGTAGGTTAAATTAACATAGGAGCTGAAGATCTTCCAGGCAAAAGCAAAAAAGTGACAACAAAAATAAAGCTTGCCCTTTCTTGATTCAATGAAGTAGCTGTTCTGATTACAAAGGAGGAAACGAATTAGAGGCCAGGAGAAAGGCAATTGCTTATTTGTTTGGAATTAGAGATTTAATAAAAGGATGAGAACATCACATAGGCCAGCCCTACTTTTCACAGTTTTGCTATGATTCATGGGTAGGAAAGCAAGTAGGATTAATTCAGACCCTGCTGTGTCCTTCACTGCTCTACTCTCCTATTGAGAATCATGTATCAAAGGCATCTTTCTACACAACCAACTTAACCATCTCCAAAACATGTCACACTCTCCTTCAGAAGCTTTGAAGAACTGATAGATGGGTAATTGAATAAAGCAAGTATAATATAATAAAATAACAATTTTTTCAACGTTGTGTTTGAAATTTTTCATAATACAATTTGGGTTTTTTAGAAAAAGCACAGAAGGGGAACTCTGCATTTCCTTTTTTGGAAGGCTTCCATTAGGAAATCCTTCCTATGATCGTCTTCTTCACAAATTTTAAACATGCTATCTCCTTCCCTTAGCCATTCTTCAACCCTATGGTGAATTCTTTTATAATTATCGAATGCATCCATGCGTATTTGTGTGGGTGTCTCTTGCCTCTGTAATGAACATATACTATTTACAATAAGAACAAGAGTGATATCTGCTGATATTTATTCTGTGAATGGTCAGCTCATCCTCTCTATTTTTTCTTTATCTTGTGAGACTGCAAATTATTCAATTGCTGCTACAGGCAAAGAATTTGTCACCAATCATCAAATACCTACATTTAAAAAAAAATTTCATACTAATCAACACACTTGATTATAATTCAGATGTTTTAGCTCCCATAGAGTGCAGGATTTTTTTTTCATTATTTTTTATTGGTGTATGTTATTTACTATATAGTAATGGCAGTCATTTACTATATAGTAATGGCAGTCCCCTGTGTTTGCATGTGTCTGTTAAATATTTCAGTTTATCCCATGAACATGAGTTTCATTTTTAGGGTTGAATGTATTCATTTTACTTAAGTAGGAGAATTAGTCTAGTAAGCCTAAAATTAAAACGGCATATTTTATAAATAAGTAATAATATCTAAAGACAATTGTATTGCCTAGCAACCTCCAGATTTAAAGTTATATAAATAATATTTTCATTTTCTCTGAATGCCCTACTATCTATAGTGATATGACCTGAATTTGGCAATTCCATGTCTTAATACATAGGTTCCAATTACAGTGGTACCTCAGTACTCATTGTTAATTTGTTCTGATGAATGGCGAGCAAGGGACTACTGATTAAGCATTTTCTCTTGCTGGGTGACATCGTGACTCATACAAATTCTAGCAAGTGCAATGAGTGGTGAGCCAACTTCAAGTGCTGGAACTTTCTTTTTTCATCAAAATGTGACAAGTATCAGGTTTGACTACTTCTGAAGCCGATGAGTACTGAGGTACCATTCTACCTGAGAAAAATATTCAAAGTTGGGTATTCACTGGATAGAAAGGAGAACAAATATTCATTTGAGAAGGCTGATCTCACAATCCAGCATCAAATAGGATTACACAATTTTACACTTATAATGCAAAATATTTGAAAAAGGTGAGGAGATGTGGATGTCATTTTGTTCCATTTAACATTTATTGGACTCTTACAAAAGTTTTGTGAGTCAGTCAATAAGAGAGACAGAATTGTTCATCTGTGTATCCAGAAAGCCCATTATAAGATAAAATGAACAACTTTATTTTATTTATAAAATACTTTTCCTGAACTCCAAGCTCCCAGATATTATCCTCTTTTTTTCCCACTCTAGCCAAAAGTGATAGATGAAATAATACTCACCCAAGAGGTCTACGTCCTAATCTCGAGAATATGTTACCTTCCATTAGCAAAAGGGATTTTGTAATGTGATTCAGTTAAGGAATTTGAGATGGAGCAATTATCCTGGATTTACCAGGTGAACCCAGTCCTATCACAATGACTCTTGCAAGAGGCAGAGAGTTTAGCATCAGAGAATGAGATGTAATGATGAAAGCAAAGGTCAGAGCGAGAGACACCTGAGGGTACATTGCCACTGGCCTTGACGATGGAGGAAAGAGCTCTGAGCCAAGGAGTTCAGGCAGCCTCTAGGAGATGAAAAAGGCAAAGAAACGGATTGTACCCTAGAGCCCCTGGAAGGAATGCAGCCCTGCCAACACCTTGCTTTTAGGATTTTGACCTCTAGAACTGAAGATAATAAATTTGAGTTGTTTTAAGCCACTAAGTTTGCAGTGGTTTATCACAGCATCAAAAGAAAACAAAAATACCAACCATCTTAATGTAACATAAATGACACTGTGTCTACCTTGCCACTCCTGGTCACTCTCATCCTATCACCACCTGTTTTTCCTATTCTACTCTTCTCTGAACTGCCTTTGCTTTCACCAACAATGTTGATGTTGTGAAATCCAGGGATCATTTTTAGACCTTTTACTTAGCTGAACTTTTTGAAGTATTCAGCAGGAAGCTTCTCACATGGGTTCTCTATTAGTTGGTATGCAATCAGATCATCTACCTCATTTTCCTTCTAGTTAATGGGAAGTGTGTAAGGCAACTTCTGACGTGGCTCTCATGATCCCCGCCTTAAGGGTATTTACACCCTTACATACTGCGCTCTCCTTGAGCGTGTGCTGGATCTAGTGATTTAGCCCTAATAAATAGAATATGTCCAAAGTGATAGAATGTCACTTCTGAAATTAGGTTACAAAAAGACCATGACTTCCATCTTACCACACTCTCTTGCCTTCTTGTTTGCCAGGTGCCATGTGAACCACTCTGTGGAGAGCCCCGTTTGTCGAGGAATTGACAGACCCCTCCAGCCAGCAACCAGAGAGGAACTGAGGCTCTCAGTACAATGCCATGGAGGAGCTAAATCCTGCCAGCAGCTATACAGTGACCTTAAAAGCAAGCCCTAGCTGGGTAGCTCATTTGGTTAGAGTATCAGGTCAATACACGAAAGTTGCAGGTTCAATCTCCAGTCAAGACACATACAAGAAGCAACCAATGAATGAATCAATAATTGGAACAATCAGTCAATGCTTGTCTGTCTCTCCCTCCCTCTCTTTCTCTAAAATCAATAAATTAAAAACATTAAAAAAAATAAAATCCCCCCCAAGTTGAGCCTTGAGATGAAACCATAGGTTTGAATATAATATCTGAACTGTAGCCTTGCGAGAGAACTCAAGAGAGATACCCCTAGCTAAAATGAAACCAGATTATTAAGTCATACAAACTGTGATACCATAAATGTTTGCAGTTTTAAGTCATTCAGTTTTAGGGTAATTTATTACAAAATAATAGATACCTAATACAGGTGGTTCATAAGAATATAGCTGGTCATGAGGAAGGTAACACCCCTTCTGGTTGTATAATCAAATCTCAGAGTTAAAAATCAAACCACGAGGCCCCTTAATAAGAACAGAAAAAGCAATATATTGTAGAGCCTCAGACTGGAACAAAGCTGAGGGACCAGAAGGTGATTTAAGACTTAACTTAACCCTAGTTTACTAAGTCATCTCATTCCCCTCTTCAGTAGCTGAAATCTGTGGACCCCTACCTTCCTGCTTAGCCAGTAGAGATTCGGTTCTGCTGTCACACATTCTTTCGTTTCCAAGCTACTGCCTCCTCACCACTTCTTCTTCATGACTTCTGTTTGCACATAGTTTTGCTTACCTCATGGATTCTGTAGCTTGCCTTCTCTCTCTATGTTCGTCAGTTCCCACGCCTTTTATTATTCATTTGTTGGGGCCGCCATAGCCAAGTGCCACAAGCTGTCTTAAACAACATAAATTTACCATCTCACAGTTCTGGAGGCTAGAAGTCTGAGATCAAGGTGTTGGCTGGGTTGGGTCCTCCTGCAAGCAGTGAGGGAGAATCTACTCCACGCCTCTGTCCTAGCTTCTGGTGGTTTTCTGGCAATCTTTGTCATTCCCTGGCTTATCAAAGCATCACCTTGATAGCTGCCTCATCTTAACATCTTATCTATATTCAAATTTCCCCTTCATATAAGGCCACAAGTCATATTGGAATAGGGGCCCTACTCGAATTATGACCTCACCTTAATGTAACTAATTATACTTGCAACAACCCTATTTTCAAATAAAGTCATATTCTGAAATTCCTGGGGTTAGAACCTCAATATATGAATTTGGGGGAAAACAGAATTCAGCCAGTAACACCTGGTGCCACCTCTCTCTGTATCACCCCGGATTCCTGGTAAAGAGTCCTATTGACCCATTTGAGTAAGGTCCTCACGCCCTTTGAGATGACAAATTGGCTGTCCTTGGGTGTAAAAAATAGATATAATCCAGAACATACTCATTTATGTATCTGGATGATGAACCACTTAAGGTACTTCCTTGTGAAACACAATCGCTTCGTAAGGAGTTATAGGATGAACAGGTGGAATTTCTAAGCTTGCTCTTCCATTTAAACTTCTATGCCATTATTTCCCAATTTTCCTTCCACCTTGTGCTGCTCAACATTAAACAATTCTCTTTCCACTTGCTTTTTAAACCTTACTTCTCCAGGCTTTGTCCTCAGCCCTATGTGCTTTTTTCTCCTGAACTTTTTACTTTAGGTGACTTCATCCAAACCCATGGTTTTAACTGCCACTTTGGACTTCCAAACACATTGTCATCACTTAAACAACTGTGTTGAGTGCATCTATTCAACTGTTTGCTCGGTTTCTTTTCCCACGTATTACTCAGGTACCTTAGGCTCAAGAAACCCAAGATGAATTTGCCAGCTCATCTCCTGCCAACATGTCTTTCCCTCAGCTAACCCTATCTGGGCATCACCAGCTACTCAAATTATAACACTAGCAGTGTCTTCCTCTCCCTAGCCACATTCAGCCAGCTACCCAGGTCTATGGCTTCCACCTAAACATTTCTCATACCTTTTCCCTCAAAGCCTTTCCCGCAGTTGGCACCTTAATTCAAGCCCTCCTCACTTCTCTCCTAAATAATACCAACTCCCAGTGCCTATCCCAGAACATTATTTATTAAAGTACAAATGTTATCTTATTATTTTCCTGCATAAAATCATTTAATAGCACCTGACGGATTAAGCTTAAATTTAAAGCATAAAATGTACCTAATTTTTAAGACACTATTTTTTTACTTTTCTAGTCCTTCATCTTCTGACAGCATGCTTATAAATGTTTCCTGCAGGACATTAATAAATAGACCACATTGAAAAGGTTCTGTGATCAAATGTGATCTAGTCTTGTCCATCTTCAGCCTCTCTGCTCACCATGGAATTTAATTTAGGTTTAGATTTACATTTATATTAACATTTATCTGCATCCCCACCTAATTTTGTAGATCACATTATCACAGCTCTTACTACACTGCACCATTATAATCAATTTACTTATTTCCACCCTTAGAAAATAAATTCCTCACGGGGAGGATCTATTTTGCTCTGTGCCCTCAGAGCCTAGTGATGTGCTCAGTGATGCATTGTTAAATGAGTGTGTGATTATAGATGCTGTAGTGGACAACGTGCAGTTCTTACCATTAAGAACTCACATTGAAGGGAACACATATTTCAAAAGTAATTATAATACCAAGTTAGATATATGCTGCTCACAAAGTGAAAGAAGCTGGGATGGGAAGCGATATGTCTTGAGGGAGATGAAGAATTGAAGAAGGCGAATTCAAGATGCTGTTCAGTAACTAAAGCTGATCAAAATGATGGTTCACATGTGCATCCCTTTGGAAGAATCATTTCTTCATGCGCCTAACCATATGAGCCTTTGTTCTCATTCTGAAGAAGCAGCCTTGATAATTTCGCACAATAATTTTCCCACGTCTAATAATTTGTTAATAAAACCCTCTAGTCTAAGAAAGTAGTTGTGGCAGGGCTTGTTAACACTGTGAAGGTTGCTTTGTAAAATCGTAAATTCCCTGTCACTGGAGATGCCCAAACAGAAACTGGATAACCTCCGTGGGAATGTTTTAGAAAGCATATCCACACTGGATGGAAAGATAATTAACCTCATATAAGGTCTATTCCAAACATGAAATTCTATTATTTTATTATTTATTTCTAATAGTTGATGACAAAACTCAGCTTTTTCAGATCTCAAAGACAGAAAACAACTTTGATACACTGTAATCATTTTACTCTTAAAGCCTATATTTCACAGCTGTATATCATACAGCACAGAATATACAATTTCCTTTTATTTGGTCATTAAATTTCTCAAAGTTTATTGACTTTTTTCTTTCATCTTTAACCCTATTTATTGATTAAAATTTGTTTTAGTTCTATTCACGTTATATGTATATATGTATGCACATAAGAGAGAAACAGAGAGTGAGAAAACATGTAGTCCGGAGGGTCCTAATCTCTACAGATTTGAATGTCAAAAGAGATTTATATTTATTCCTTCCAAATATTTGGTCGAAGGGTTATATTTACAGCAGATGACAAGGGTTAACAAGGGACTTGAATCTTGAAGCACCATTCATCTTGAAGCAGCAAATGCCCAGTCTCCTATAAATGAAATGCCATGTTATTTTTCCATCCGGTTTATTGAGATATAATCGACATATAGCATTGTGTAAGATTAAGGTGAACAACATAATGGTGTGATGTAGGTATGTACTGTGAAACAATTACCACAATAATTGTAATTAACATCTTTCACCCCACAGTTACGTTTTTCCCTTGCGATGAGAACTTTTAAGATCTACTCTCTTAGTAACTTTCAGATATACAAAACATTTTTAGATGAAGCTTTTGCCAAGAGGACGCAGGACACAGTGAACAGTGCCCAGCCTGATTAGCAACCATATTTAAACATAGAAATGGATGAGGTTCCTTGTGATCAGCTTGTGGCAAGCCTAGTCCCTTTGCGAGGGCACATTATTTACTTCATAAATTTTAAAGGGAGCAAGAGAGAAAAAAGCCTTTCAAATAACACAGTCTTGTTTACTAATAACAGAACATGAAAGTTTGAGATGAGAGTTTTATTAGAGCATAGTTCTTGTTAAGTAGGGCACCAATGTGTATTTCCAACGCAAGATCTCTTAAAGGGCACTCACGGACAGTTACGCTGCAACATTTCCTAAAACCAGATCCGCTCATCCAAAAGTCAGAGTCCAAAGACCAGTCATTTAAACAGTTAACACCAACACACCCAAGAGAGAAGATGAAACAAGGATAACGGGTAGGAACAAAACAAGTGTTTGCTATTTTATTAAACCATTGAAGTGGGGTAAAAATCATGTTATGAAAAACAAGTCCCCAGGTAGGTGGTAAGGATGCTTATGAGTGTGTATGTGAACAGTAACCTATAAGCAAGGAAACTTGTGTAGTTACAATTTTCTGTCACGATGAAAGAAGGTTCTTGGAGGTTTTTCTGTTGGACTATAAATGATACACTTGAGCCCTGGCCAGCTTGGCTCATTTGTTTGGAGCATTGTCCCATGGACTGAGGGATTATGGATTTGATTCCCAGTCAGGGCACCTGCCCAAGTTGGAGGTTCGATCCCTAGTCAGAGTATATACAAGAAGGCAGCCAATTGACGCTTCTCTCTCTCTTCCTTCCTCTCTTTCTAAAAGCAATGGAAAAATGTCCTCAGGTAAGGACAAAAAATATAAAAAGATGCACTTGAGGTTAAATAAATGTTACATTGGATTTCCAAATATAGGTGTCTCCCTTTAAAAAAAAGATTTTTTAAAAATTTGCTGTTTGCTTAAGTTATATCTTATTGATTAGGCTATTACATTTGTTCCAATTTTCCCCCTTTCCCTCCTCCATCCAGCACCTCTCACTGCCTCAGGCAATCCCCCCATCATTGTTCATCTCCATGGGTCATGCATATAAGTTCTTTGGCTACTCCATTTCCTATACTGTACTTTATATCCCAATGGCTATTCTGAAACTACCTATTTCTACTTCTTTTTTTAAATCATATTTTATTGTTATTCTATTACAGTTGCCCCAGTTTTTCTCCCTTTGCCCTCTTCCACCCATCCCACACCCTACTCCCACAATCAATTCCCACACTCTTGCCCATGTCCATGGGTCATTCATACATGTTCTTTGACTAGTCCCTTCACCTTCTTTTCACCATTATCCACCTTCCCTCTGGTCACTTTCAGTCTGTTCCATGTTTCCGTGCCTGTGGTTCTATTTTGTTCATTAGTTTATTTTGTTCATTAGATTCCTCTAATAGGTAAGATCGTATGGTATTCATCTTTCACCGACTGGCTTGTTTCACTTAGCTTAAAATAGCCCCCTCACCACTTCACCTATTCCTCCACTCCCCTCTTCCACCTGGCAACCATCAAAATACTCTCTGTATCCATGATTCTGTGTCTCTGTTCTTGTTTGCTTAGTTTGTTTTATAGATTCAATCATTGATAGATATGTATTTATTTTCATTTTATTGTTCATAGTTTTGATCTTCTTTTTCTTAATTAAGTTCCTTTAATATTTCATAAAATAATGGTTTGGGGATGATAAACTTCTGTAGTATTTTCTTGTCTTGGAAACTCTTTATCTGCCCGTTGATTCTAAATGATAGCTTTGCTGAATAGAGCAGCCTTGTCTATAGGTCTCTACTTTTCATGACTTTGAATATTTCTGACCAATGCCTTCTAGCCTGCAAAGTTTCTTTTCAGAAATCAGCTGACAGTCATAAGAATGCCCCTGTAGGTAACTCACTGCTTTTCTCTTGTTGCTTTTAGGATTCTCTCTTTATCTTTAACCTTTGGCATTTTAATTATAATGTGTCTTGGAGTGGGCCTCTTTGCATCCATCTTGTTTGGGCTCTCTATGCTTCCTGGACTTGCATATGTATTTCCTTCACCAAATTAGGGAATTTTTCTTTCATTATTTTTTCAAATAGATTTCCAATTTCTTGCTGTTTCTCTTCTTCTGACAACTCTTTGAGTTGAATGTTGTTGCGCTTGAGTTTTCCCAGAGACTTATTACACTATCCCAGTTTTTTTTAAAATTGTTTTTCTTCTCATTGTTCTGATTAGTTGTTTTACGCTTCCTTATGTTCCAAATCATTGATTTAATTCTTGGCTTCATCCACTCTACTGTTGTTTCCTTGTAAATTTTAAAAAATTTTTACTTAGTGTATTCTTTGTTTCTGACTGGATCTTTTTTATGCTGCCGAGGTCCTCATTAAGTCCCTTGAGCATCCTTATAACCAGTGTTTTGAATCTGCGTCTGATAGATTGTTTATCTCTATTTAGTTTAGTTCCTTTTCTGGAGTTTTTATCTGTTCTTCCATCTGGGTCATGTTTCTTTGCCTCCTCATTATGGCTGCCTCTCTGTGTTTGCTTCCATGTACTAGGTAGAACTGTTATAACTCCCTGTCTTGGTTCATGGCTTAATGTAGTAGGTGTCCTGTGGGGTACAGTGGCACAACCTCCTCAATCACCCAAGCTGAAGTGTGTACTTGAGGTGCACCCTTCATGTGGGCTGAATACACCATCCTTTTGTTGTTGAGCTTTGGTTGCTATTGGCAGGTCAATGGGAGAGACTTATCCAGGCCAGTCAGCTGCAAGGATTGGCTGTGACCACTGACCACCAACCTCTACCCTCCTTGGAGGATCAGCTGTGTAGGGGCAGGGTAGTGGATGCTCTAACATGGTCTGTAGCTGTCCACTGGAGGGGCTGGCCCTGAGGTTTCCCAGATGGTACCATCCAAGGTCAGCCCCAACCTGTGCTTTACCTAGGACCACCTTGCATGAGTTATAAATCAATCTAAGATGGTTATTACTTGTGTTGTGCTCAGAGATTCCCTGGCAAAGACAAGCTGTGAATCTAAGCTGGTTGCGGTTACTGCCAGGTCTGTGGCCTCTTAGCAAGAGTTACTGGGCCTGGGAGATCGCTGGGGTTGACTGTTGCTTATTTGATAAGATTTGGGAAGTCGTGAAGCATGAGACAAGACCAGACATTCATATGGAAAAGCCACTGATAACAACTTGGGTAGATCCCTAAATTGGGTGGGACAGAGCCTCAGGGGATCTCCAGGGCAGGGCAAACAGAGTTAGCCAGGTTGATGGAGTCTCAGGTGTGGTACCCACCTGTAGGTTCTGTGGCTCTGTGGGGAGAGAGCTCAGAAAAGGGACGATGGCCTCTGCCTGCCTTTCTACCTGGGAGAAAGCTGTCTCCCAGCTCTCCCCTTGATTCCAGATGGTTTACTTCCTCTCCGTATGCCACTGGTGTCTTTCAAGCTCTTACTCCACTGCGGGAGCTCAGAGGGAGTGAGTCTGAGTAAGTCTATGTGTAGGTTCTTTAAAACAAACTGCTTGAAGCTCTAGAAGTTTCTTCTACCAACTCAATCCCTGCTGGTTTTTGCAGCCAGAAATAATGGGGACTTGCCTTTCTGCTACTGGATCCCTTGGCTGGGGGACCTGGTGTGGCTGGGTCTCCTCACTTCTGAGATATCCCTCCCAAATTTTTATCTACCTCATGTGGATGGGGGACCAGCCTGTTTGCATCTCTGCCCCTCCTACCAGTCTGGATGGATGTGACTTCCTTAATTCCATGTCAGACCTCCATTCAACTTGATTTCTGATGGCTCTGAGTGATGGTTGTTCTATAATTTAGTTGCAATTTTCATGTGGTTTTGCAAGGAGGTGAGCCATATTTACCTATGCTGCCACCTTGACCAGAAATCAAAAAAAGAGCTTTTTGTTGAGGAATCATAAACAACATCTTAGCAATAAGCTTTTAAATGGCAATACCTTTTCAAGTCATACTTCCTTTCTTCCTTGGCCTTTTAGTATCCCCACTTTCATTTTCAGGGACCAAACTCTAAAGCTCCAAACAGTTCCTAAATTTCTATGGAGGACTAATTCATACAAATCACTGCCTTTATGCATGTACAGAGGATGTTTTTTAATGGGCAGTCCTCTCCTGCCAAGAGTGAAGTCCCATAATATCCTTCAGAGTGAGAAAAGAACTGTTATTTATCATACATGAAGCTTACAGTAAGTTGGAACTTACTAAATCCAAACAGCAAACAAACTGGCAAACAGGAAGGACCACCGTATATCTAAGTCCACCAGTTCTATCAGAGGAAAGAAAAGAAGTTAGAATATCCCTAAATCCCTCCCAATGCCTGCAAGCCCTCCCAACAACCTACTGTAAAATTGCTAAAAAGGATGCCCAGTGACTGCCTGAACTAATATCATCTGGGGTTTTGCTCAAAATAGAGACCTTTCACCCTACCCCCATCATACCACATCAACATCTTTAGGTGGAAGAGCCAAAAATCTGCACAGTTAACAATTTCCTTGGATAGTCCTTAAACAAGAAAGCCGTGGAAAACACTAATGTGGTAGCCAGTCTTCAACAAGATTCTTCTTCCAAATAGGGGCTGGAACACAAATGAATGAGAGGCTGAGTAGGAGACCAAGTTTCCTGAAACAATTTCCCTAAGACTTAAAGAGTATACTGTGTTTACTCTTTACTGTATACTTACTTATACTCCGTTATACTGTACGGAGCCCTGATGGCCTCCTAGTCTAGGTGCCATCTTCTTACATAGGGCAATTTTAGACTGCTTTTCGACAGTTGTACCTCCACGTGACTATTGTTCTCAGACCCAACTAGCTACTTAGAAGCTGAATTTTCCTTCGTGGCTACTTCATGTTTCACTTAGCAATGGCCCTTGCTGCATGTTTTATGAGCATGTCACATAGCTGGGGTTTAGGCATTCGTACAATGAGTGCACAATCCGTAATTTAGGAGGCAAGCCCCACTGAAACCAGGAAAGAGCAAATTCTCCCTCGAGACAGGTTACTCTCAAGAGGAATTTTCACATCGCTTTTCAAATCTATGCGTTAAAATAACCCTCTTCCCTTGGGAATCATTTCAAAGAGAAAGTAAATTTGAAATCCTTTGAGGTTCCCTTATAGCTAATCAACACATGATACAAAAACAAATTGCATTTCATAAGCTGGCAGTCACAAGGAAAGGGTGGATAGAGCTCATTTAATTAACTCATTAGAGGTGTCTATTTTTACAAATGAAGTCAGTTCCTATGACAGAAATCCCAGAAATAATTACGGTGAGTAGCATTACAGAGTATTTCCTGTACTGTTTTGCTTTGGAATTTTAGTACTTTCCTTTGTTTTCATTCAAGTGATTCAAGCACAAAGAAATGAGACTGCAGCCCATTAACCCCAAGAGATTACCAGCCTGGAGCGTGGTGCCACCTTTGCTTTCAAGTTGGCCTTTGATTGAGAAAGTAACCAGACAAGGCAGCATGACGCAATGTGTAACCCATCAGAATTGGTGGCCTTCCCAGTTCTCCTTCCCTTGGTCATGCTGGAGGCCTTTGTGACATGAGCAACTGCTGTGGGTAATAACAGATAGTTATATAAAATGGACTAATGCCAGCCAAGCAAATTGCATAAAAGGACCGGTTGTGTTCCTTGTTAAATATTTCGTCAAGCTGACCATGCCCTTTATTTATCTCTAACACAACATGCTTATTCTGCCCCATCTACTGTATTCACCCTGCAAATTTATGAGGCTCTATTAATCTTCTGCCCTGCTGACTATCTCTGTTGCCAAGTGTCAGCAGACTTTTGTACCTTGCTAATGTACAAAGGGCTTCCTATGAGTAATATCAGCATTTTGCCTTTTAATTGCACATATAATTTTTAGGTCTTACAGCTAATAAGGGAATTGAGACCACAGTTCATCACTGTCTCGAATGGTACTCCAGGGGTGTGGGGACTGTGGAAGCTGAGAGAAGAATATAGCTGTTCTGGTTCCAAGCAATAGTTTCTCTCATTATGCTGGTACCATCCCCACTACAGTGTTAAGGGTCTGTCACTTTTCCCATTATATACCCTACTTTTCTGGGGCTTTATAATTTCACAGTAAAAATGTACTTTTCTTTGAAAACTTTTTGGATTGGATCTTCGCTCATGAGTATTTTTATCGCCTTTTGTGTTAATTCCGAAAGACATTAGCTGTGTGATTTTTGTACTTTATTTTTATTGTTTATACTATTACTGTTGTCCCCTCCCCCTTTCCCACCAGCTCTGTGATTTTTAAAGTTAAAAAAAACCCCAACATTATTTATTGGACAAACTCCTGAATTTCTAAGACTTCCAAAGGGGTGCACTTTTGCTAGTCCTTCAAATGACCTTTTTTCTATTGGATTTTTTTTTTATGCACAATTACTTTTAAGTACTTTTAAGGAAAAAATGTTTAAATGAGTGGAGGATTAGTGCTTTCAATGTGGGCGCTTTGCTTTTGCATTAATAGCCTCTCACCAACATTTTTACTATGCCTGAAAAAAAATGTGCATTATTGATGAGTGTACTTCTTACTGTGCAAAAGCCATTAGGAAAGAAATGAAAGGTCTGTGGCAAGAAGCGGATGCACAGAGAGGGCCTGGGTAGACAGTGTTTTCATTTAGCAGTTAGGGTGTACCCATAATTGCCCCGCCTACACTGGCCTATTTCATTTGCATTTTCTTAACGGGGCCTCCATAGTTTCTGCACACCTCTTACGGCACCCAAAAACTGATACTTGTGAAACTGCGATTATATGGCATTGAAAGCAAAATGCTGAACTTATCGTGAAATTAACTTAAATGGAACAGGAAATCGGATACTAAAATCTGAGGAAGAGGAAATTTGGGAGATGTGGGAGGCTTGGGTTCTTGTCTTGACTATGATCCTGAGCATTTTCCTCGGCCTCAGTGGTTTGAATTGTGACTCAGAGAGTTTGGAGTGTGGGTTACTGTCCTTTCTATGGCTTCGGTTCTGCATCAGCATGACTAAAAGGCGGAATCAGAATGGATGAGCATCACCCTCATTCCTTTAGGCAGGGAAGGCTTCAGCTAAATTGAATGCCATGATGGCAGCTCGAGCTTCCTGTTTCCCTCTCCGTCCATGGCAGCCATGTTTCTCCACATTTGTGCATCAGTCCATGGGGTTTGGCTGTTGAGTGGAGGCCTTTTCACCCAAGGGTCATGACTCTTAAGGTCCTCAGGGTTGTCTTAATTTACTCATTCCTTGGAGTTCAGGAGTGTTAGGTCATTCTTTGGCCAAATCCTTGAGCGATGTGAAAAGCAGAAGAAAGCCCTCTCATGGTTCTTGGTGTACCATGAAAGACACCAAACTGAGAAGAGATACCAGAGGATCTCCCTGATTTATGGAAAAAAAAAATCTAAAGCTCTTTGCTAGAATGGGATTTAGAGAAAACAAAATAATCAAGTGAATACTGTGTGCCCTTTATTCTCATTTAGTTCTCTCATTAGCTTGGATTATAGATATTATCTTTAGGTTACAGATGAGAAAGTTGGTATTGAAAAAGCTTAATTAACTTTTCTTAGGAATGGGGTTTAAATATAGACCTCCTGTATCGTAGAACCAAAAAAAAAAGAAAGGAAGAAAAAGCCCAAAAGGGGAGTTTATCGCTTGGGATTTATCTCTAAAGTCATGGTTTAAAACATTACTATTCTATAGTTGCTCTCCGTCTTTGCTTTTGCCTTGTTATATATTCATTTAGTCATTCTTTAAAAAAAATTAATGAAATATTAACTTGTACGCCAGATGTCAATATGTGACATCTCTGTATCATTTATATACAAAGATGCTGCTGCAGCAATTGCCTCCTACGTGCACGATGGGGCCCAGGAGGCTAATGGGTACATAGCGGTGCCTCCCCCATGAAAGGCAGAACTGCGGTACAGGGCTCCCACTGATGATCTGTGATTATTTTACCGAACTTTCAGTAACAAATAAACAATAACCACTGCCAACTCATTCACAGCAATGTTAGAACCGAAAGAACCTTGTCACACAGGCAAATAGAAGTTTACCCAGATTACTTTCTTAAATGAAAATCAGTTTGATCAAAAGGATAAGAATTTGATAGCCAAAAAAAAAAACCCTAGAAATTAGAGTAAAAGTTAAAAGTGTATCTTCAGAGTCTTTTTTAATAGTTTAAAATCTGTGCTTATCCCAAAACAACTCTTATGTTGTCAGTTTCATCATGAGTCATACATCCAGTAATATTGGTTAAGAACCTATATAATACCATAGTCCCATATGCTGTTTATTAATATCGGAAATAAAATTGTACATTTTCAGAGCACATTAGCTACTGGAATCCGTCTTGCTCTATACAGAAATAACTCTCTCAGGGTTATAATAATCAATGGTTCAACTCTATAGAAGGGTTATAGATTTAGAATCAGACAACGTGTGCACCTTCCTGGGAAAGTGCCTTTGAAGAAGGAGACATAACTTTGTATTGATTTTTTTCCCTTCCATGATATTTGGTAGAAAACCAATAATATTAAAGTTGTGAATGTTTTGTATTTTTTTCTCCATCACTGAGGTCAGTGACCTCCTTAAAATACTTTCAGAAAAATACTTTCAGAAAAGGTCCTGTTGTGGTATTCTAATTGGCAAGTGCATTGACTTATTATAAGACTATTCCCAATCTTCAAGTAATGTTAAGATTGTATGACTGTGTTCGTGTCTTGATGGGAGTCAGAACATCCAAGTCTGAATCCTAGCCCCCGCAATGATTAGCTGTAAAATTTAGGTTAAGTTACTTAACCTCTGCCTGCCTCAATTGCCCCATCTATAAAAAGGGGATAAAATTAAATTACCTCAGATGGTTGTTATGAAGATTACATTCAGATTTTATAAGGAAAACATATAAAACCATTCCAGGCACCTAGTGCTAAACGAGTATTTTAAAACTATTCCAAAGCCCCCTTTATCAGTCAATTTTGTTATCACTTTAATGAAGATCTCTTAAGCCTACTGGATAGCAAAATAATTTCTCATATTTTTAATGCAGAAATCACTTTTTGCAATAATTGGCTATACCAAAATAAAATGTCCTATAGTGTGTTTTTAAATTTATCTCTACATTATGTCATGGTGTCATTATAATAACTGCACAATGTATTTGTGGAAGAAACCAGAGAGTATTTTACTAGCATAGCCTAATGTAGTAGGTGTCCTGTAGTGCCCAGTGGCACAGCACCCCTACCACCCAAGCTGGGTATTCGAGGTATGCCCTTCATGTGGGCTGAGTACACCCTCCTCTTGTAGTTGAGCTTTGATTGCTGTTGGTAGGTCAATGGGAAGAATTTATACAGGCCAGTCAGCTGCAAGGACTGGCTGTGACCACTGATCACCAACCTCCACACTCTGTGGAGGATCAGCTGTGCAGGGGCTGGATGGAGGTGCTCCAGTGTGGCCTGCAGCTCTCCACTGGGTTCGAAGGCTGTGGTGTTTCCTGGGTGGTGCATGTCAAGGTCAACCCCACCTGTGTTGTGCTCAGGGTCACCCTGCCTGAGCTATAAAGCAACCTAAGATGGTGGCTACTTGTGCTGGGCTTGGAGATTCCCAGGTGAAGCCAAGCTGTGAATCTCAGCTGGCTGCTGCTAGTCCTGGGTCCTGGGCCTGGGGCCATTTAGCATAAAGTATGGGGAGTTCTGGGAGTGGTAGGAGGCTAGGGGTCCCCTGAGGCCTGCTGTTTGTTTGAGAGGACTTAGGAAATTGTGAAGCATGAGCTAAGACCAGCCATTCATATGAAAAAGTCACTGTATACGCCTTGGGTGGGCCTGTAAATTGGGTGGGACGGAGCCTCAGGGGATCTCCAGGGCAGGTCAAACAGCGGTTAGCCAGGCTGATGGAGTCTCAGACATGGCACCCACCTGTGGCTCTGTGGGGGATTGTTGAGTAAAAGGACAATGGCCTTTGCCCACCTTTTTGTCTGGGAGAAATCTGTCCCCCAGCTCTCACCTTGGTGCCAGATACTTTGCTTCTTCCCTGTGTACCTCTGATGCCTTTCAAGCTGCTACTCCAGTGCTAGAGCTCAGAGAGAGTGAGTCTGCATACGTCCGTGTGTGGATTCTTTCAGAACTGCTTGGAACTCCAGAAGTTTCTTCCACCAACTCAATCCTTACTGTTTTTTGCAGTTAGAAGTTATGAGGACTTATCTTTCTGGTACTGGAGCCCCGGGTGGGGAGCCTGGTGTGGAGCTGGTACTCCTCACTTCTGAGATATCCCACCCAAATTTTTATTCAGCACATGTGGATATGGGACCAGTCTGTTCTGCATCTCTGCCACCCCCACCAGTCTGGATGGATGTGGTTTCTTTAATCCTGTAATTGTTGGACTTCTATTCAACTCGATTTCTGATGGTTCTCAGTGATGGTTGTTCTATATTTTAGTTGTAATTTTGATGTGGTTTTGCAAGGAGGCAAGCCATGTTTACCTCTACCATCTTCTTGACTGGAATTCCCAGAGAGTATTTTAAAATAATAACTGAGGGATGTGTATCCTATTTGAATTGATGAAAATAGACTTGGCTACTGCAGTAGGCAGACTCCAAGATGACCCGCAGTGATCAATGCCTTCTGGTATTCAAGCCCTTGTAATGCCTTTCCTTTTAGTATGGGTTGGCTTCTGCAACAGAAATGATAAGACCTCGCTTCTGAGATTAGGTGTTAAAGACCATAGCTTCGTCGTCTGCTCAATTTCTGTCACTCTCTCAGATCAATCACTCAGAGAGGAAGCCAACTACCAGATCAGAAGGCAGTCTCATAGAAGGTCCACATGTTGAGAGACTAAGACCTGCCAAAACTATGAAAGTGAGCTTAGAAGTCAAACCTTCAGTTGGGATGGCAGCTCCAGCTATCAGCTGACTGAACCCCATGAGAGATTAGAACCAAAGGCACTCAGCTAACTGTACCTGGGTTTTTGACTCAAACAAATTTGAGATAATAAGTACTGTTTTAGTTGTCCAGTTTGCAGAGAATTTGTTACACAGCAGTAGACAACTCATACCAATACCGTTAAATTAAAAGAGCCAGATTTCCAGTTTCAGTAGGAGATAAGCCATGGTTTGGTAAAATATTACCATGATAAAATAGTCCTAAATATTTACTATCTGCACATTCCAGAGAACAAATGAGCCTCCCAAAGTCACCTAAAATAATTGCAGATTATAGAACATGGCTGTTCAACACCCCAGACGATGTCTCTTAAATGAGCCATCTTCTCTAGAATGTGCCAAACATGTATACGAGGTCTGTCCAGAATAAGTCCAACCATTGTTAACATAATGAGAATGGTCTGCACAACATTGATCTAACCTGGTAGCCAAGGAGAGTGGACTAGAATGAGCATGCGTGAATAATGACGACTTCGCTGTACTATTCAGTGGAGATGGTAGATGCCATTGAGTGGGTGTGTGTACAGTGTGGCCATCACATTCAAAGTGACTGAGTGAGTAGAACAATGAATCTGCATCAGATTTTGCATTAAGTTTGAATATTCCTATGTGGAAATTATTTGAATAATTCGGAAGGCTGCAACTACGGGCAACTGGTGATTGGCAGCTTCATCACAGCAACGCTCCTGCTCGTGCATCACGTCTCATGCAGAGTTTTTGGTGAAACATCAAATCCCCCAGGTGACTCAGCCCCCCTAAAGCCCAGATTTGGTGCCCTGTGACTTCTGGTTTTTCCCAAAACTAAAATAACCTTCGAAAGGAAAGAGATTTCAGACTGTCGATGAGATTCAGGAAAATACAATGGGGTAGCTGATGGTGATTGGGAGAACCGTGTGGGCCCCAAGGTGCCTACTTTGAATGGGACTGAGGGGTCATTGTCCTATGGACAATGTTCCTTATGTCTTGTATCTTCTTCAATAAATGTCTCTATTTTTCAGAGTACATGGCTGGATACCTTCTGGACAGACCTCATATACCTCTGCACAGGAGTAAAATAATAATCGTCAACAATCTCTAATTATATAAAATTATCCACACAGAGAATACTTAAAATAAAGAGAACAAAAACACATTACATGAATATGCATACATTGAATTTTTATTTTCAAGTACATATGTATTTCAATAATGTTCTTAAAACTTTAGTATTTGGATAGACTGTGTGTGTCTTAGAACTGCAATAGTTGATGCATATCAACACAGTGTTCTAGATGCTTGGAATCCCCTAGGACTTAGGACATGAGGACAGTAAGACAGTTGCCCTATCTATGACTGAAGTAAATGTAAAACAAGCTCTAGATAAGTTCTCCTCAAAGTGTGGCCCATGGACCATTGCTGGTTTATGAACTGTTTCTAACCTGTTTATGATAGGATAAGTACTAAAACTAAAAAAAAAAAAAAAGTATTTAGAAACTAGTATAGCAATTGAAAAACTAATTATGTGTATAGAATATAATTATTAAAAATTAAAGCTTACCTTGTGTCTATCTTTGGGATTTTTATTTAATTTTCCTACTGATCATTTTTATCACATTTTACTAAAGTGTCAATCCATAAGGCAAGAGATATTTTTTTAAAATGGCCCTTTGTCATAGAAAGATTAAAGCAGCTTCTCCCATTTTTTTTTTTTAATCTTCACCTGAGGACATATCTTCATTGCTTCTAGAGAGATGAAGGGAAAGAGAGAAACATCTATACAAGAGAGAAGCATCGATTGGTTGCCATGCTCTCAGACAGGGAATTGTACACTTCCCGACTGGAGATTGAACCCACAACTCAGATATGTTCTCCGAGAGGGAATCAAACCCTCAACTCTTTTGTTATGGGATTACACTCCAACCAACTGAGTCACACCGACCAGGGCTAAAAATTCTTTATATATATATATAGATTATGCTATTAGAGTTGCCCCATTTTTTTCTCCCCTTAATTCCCCTCTGCCCTGCACCCCCCACCCCAACATTTCTCTCCTTAGTTCATGCCCATGGATCATACATATAAGTTCTTTGGTTATTGTTAACCTCCACCTGTCTATTTTGTACCTACCATTTATGCTTCTTATTTCCTGTACTTTTTCCCCCATTTTCCACCATCCCCCTCCCTGCTGATATCCTTTCCTGTGATCTCCATTTCTGTGATTCTGTTCCTATTCTAGTTGTTTGCTTAGTTTGTTTTTGTTTTTATTTTTTTAGGTTCATTTGTTGATAGTTGTGAGTTTGTTGTCATTTTACTGTTCATATTTTTGATCACCATCATTTTCTTAGATTAGTCCCTTTAACATTTCATTTAATAAGGGCTTGGTGATGATAAACTCTTTTAACTTCACTTTATCTGGGAAGCACTTTATCTGCCCTTCCATTCCAAATGATAGCTTTGCTCAATAGAGTACTCTTGGATGTAGGTCCTTATCTTTGAATAACTTTGAATACTTCTTTCCAGCCCCTTCTTGCCTGTAAGGTTTCTTTTGAGAAATCAGCTGACAGTCTTATGGGAACTCCTTTGTAGGTAACTGTCTCCTTTTCTCTTGTGGCTTTTAAGGTTGTAATTATGGGTAATGTAATTATGATGTACCTTGATGTGTACTTCTTTGGGACTCTCTGAGCTTCCTGGACTTCCTGGAAGTCTATTTCCTTTGCCAGATTGGGGAAGTTCTCCATTGTGTTTTCAAATAAGTTTTCAATTCCTTGCTCTTCCTCTTCTCCTTCTTCACCCCTGCGATTCAGATGTTGGAACATTTAAAGTTGTCCCAGAGGTTCCTGAGCCTCTCCTCATTTTTAAGAATTCCTGTTTCTTCATTCTGTTCTGGATGAATGTTTATTTCTTCTTTCTGCTCCCAATTGTTTTTTTGAGTCCTGGTTTCCTTCCCTTCACTGTTGGTTCCATGTATATTTTTCTTTCGCTCACTTTGCATAACCTTCAGTTTTTTCTCCATTTTGCAACCACAGTCAACCATTTCTGTGAGCACCCAGATTACCAGTGTTTTGATCTCTGGGTCTGATAAGTTGGCTATCTCTTCATCGCTTTGTTCTATTTTTGGAGCTTTGATTTGTTCTTTCCTTTGGGCCACATTTTTTTGTCTCAGCGCACCTATTGTGCTGTGAGGGGTGGAGCCTTAGGCATTTGCCTGGGCAGGGCAACCCAGGCCACTGTGTTGTGGTGCTGTCTGTGGGGGATGGGTCTGAGAGGGAACAATGCTGTTTGCTTGGCTCTCAGCTTGCTCTCAGTCTCTTCCCCTACTAACCCCAAGCAAATTGGGCCCTTCTGGTGCTGATTTTCAGGTGGGTAGGTTTGTGTACATTCTGGAACACTGTGGGTCTCTCAAACGAACTCTCCTGTGAGGCTGGGATTTTCTCCTGCCGTGCAACCCCAACAGATTTTTACCGGTACAGGTTTTGAGGCTTTCTTTTTCTGCTCTGGAACCCTGGGTCGCATGGTCTCTCTCACTCTGCAGTTGTTCCTCTGGTTTATCCACCCACAAAAGTGGGACCACCCAGTCCTCCTACCACAGCCTTGCCCAGTGTTCTCTCCACCCTGGCTGCCTGTCTCTGCCCCTCCTACAAGCCTGGATGAATGTTTCTTCTTTAATTCCTTGGTTGTCGAACTTCTATACATTTCGATTTTCTGGCAGTTCTGGTTATTTTTTGCTTTTAAATTTGTTGTTGTCCCTCTTTTGGTTGTATGAGGAGACAAAGTATATCTACCTATGCCTCCATCTTGGCCTAAAAATTCTTTAGGATGGTTATAAAACCTCCAATATCCTGGAGTTAAATCAAGGGTTTTGTAACAAGGTCTATTTCTACTAATACTACAGATATTTTTGTTAACCATAGCAATAGCCGAAACCTACAGACTCCAAGAAATACATGTAGGCTGTCAAGGACCTGTCATGGGTACTCAAGATGATCATGTACCTGTCGAAAAATGTTAAAATGTCTGCCTCTCCTTTATAGATGCCCTCTCTTCTCAATGTTTAGTTTAATATTTAAACATGGCATATCAAAGACAGGCATTCTGTCTCCTACTCCATTAAACAGAAAAGCCCTAAGAATGAAAAAGATTACAATAAGTAAGTAGATGAAGGTATTGAAAATTTGCAGCATAGTGTACAGGAGTGACCAGCCCTTGACATGACCCTTGGCTCCTCCCTCCATGGTAGACATTGCTGCCAATCAACACATTCTCTCCTGCCAAACCAAGTGCAGATGCAGAAACCTAATCATCAGAGCATTCCAAGAAGCCAGTTAGAGTGGGCACAGGAGCTAAATGCTCTTTACCATCCCTAGTGTAATGAGAAGAACACAGGTATCACAAGAATTAGGTCCAAACCTGGTTCTCATCACCTTCCTAGATCTGGTGTGGTGTCATCTGGAATACGAGGAGTTGGACTAAGTCAAATATTCTCACATTAGAATTCAGTGTAGGCTTTAAAAAATGCTAATGCTGAGTCCCAGATATTGAGCCCTTTTTCAGGCTAATGGTACTTAGATCTAAAGCTGCCCTGGTGATTCTCATATGTAACCAAACTTGAGATTAGAAGATCTCTACAGTACTGCCCCCTCAGCTCTAATATTCTAAGACTCTCTGATTATTTGAAGCAATGATGAGGTCGGTCACACAGACTTAGAGTCTATAAGTTAAATTAGATTGATGAGAACCTGAAGACGCAACTTAATCCTTTGGGTGGTTTATAACTAGAGAGAATAAAAGGCATAGGGATTATGAATTATTAGGTAATTATTCTATTGGTATATGTGATCACAACCACTCAAGCTTTACTCATGGTTTCATGACTCCTCAGGATATCTTATAAGGATTATTATAAGTCCATAAATCACTGTTGCCTATTATTACAAGTATGTCATAATTTATAATAATAACAATTACTATTGTTAATAATAATATGCATTGTAATCATCCAAGTTCTTTTATTTGAGGATTTTAATACATTTCATAGATCTTAATTCATTAATCTTAATATTTCTGTGAAAAGGGCATAACACCATAATCATCATCCCATTTCATAGCTGAAGAAACTAACTCAACTAGTCAACTGCGATGAAAGTGTGTGTGAATATGTGTGTGTGTGTGTGTGTGTGTGTGTGTATATATATATATATAAATACTCATATGCTTAAAGTCCAATTCAAAATCTGTAGGTTTTATTATTATGATGCTAAGCATCCAGAGGTTTAAAGATCCTCTCTCAAAATTTTCATGAAAGGTAATCCTACAGTACTTATTTATCCACATCTACTTTCTCCCAGACACTGAAAGATAACAGAGATGAGCACACACTCTAGTATGGGGTTGAGAGAAAGACACAGTAATAAATACTCACAACAAAAGATGACAAGTGCTTTAACTGAAATATGCCTGTGATATGATAGCATCACTGGGGAGGGTGGGCTAACTCTACGATTGGGAAAAGGTGCAGGTTTGACTGAGAGAATGACTTGAGAGCCGGTGTTTGGAGAGTATCTGGAGTTCAGCAGCAGTGAGAAGGTGGAGTTCCAAGCAGAAGCATTTTGTTGAAATACAGAGGCAGGATGGCGATGTCTGCGGGGTGTGAGTGGGAAGGGAGCAGATGAAGCTACAAAAGAAGACTGGGAACAAATCCTGAGGCTCCTGAGGCATCCTAAGGTTTCAAGATTGTTTTTCCTACACACAATTTGTGTTCATGGCTTGTATTTATATGTCCATCCTGCTTTTAATAGGAAAGTCCTTAGTAAGCAAACACTATAGTTTTAATGTCCTCCTCTTTAGAATAAATTTTAAAACCTTGAGGAAATAACAGGAAAAGCATGGTATGGATTTTTACCTTTTTGAAAGCAAGGGTCTTAGAGTGTTTCATTCATCACTTGCCACCTTCCTGGACTGAGAAACGTGAGGGTGGGAGGAGAGCCTGGTTAGGTCTGTAGAACTTAAGAATTGAAAGAGGCCTCAGAAGTCAATTTCAGAGGCTTTAGAACCACCAAGCACCGGGCGAAGCCTTTGGTCTTACGCCTTCTCCACTGGAATTATGTAGTATATACACCATGTATTCTATCAAAGTGCTCCATCAAAAAGGAAGGCTCATTATGGTCAAATAAGTTTAGAAAGCCCTACATTCTAGAGCTCTGTCTCAAACAGTCACAAAATGCATTAGAATATACAGACTATGAGGAACCCTACAGGAAACAGTCCTGTTAAAATTTGTTTAAACCAGTATTTCCCAAATTAACTTAATAATAGAACTATTTCTATAAGAGCTCCAATTCACAGTCGGTCTTTTTCTTTCTCTTATTTGTCACCTAGGATCCTAGATTTTAAAATGCCCTTCAGACTCATCAACTTTCGGGCTTCTTTACTGGTTTCTTTTCTTCCTTCCTCCCCTCCCTCCTTCCTTCCTTCCTTCCTTCTTTCCTTCCTTCCTTCCTTCCTTCCTTCCTTCCTTCCTTCCTTCCTTCCTACCTGAGACATCTTGATTTTATTAGGTTAGAATGGAAAGAAGGTTGTCGCTCATGTCACCCTATCCTTTCTTTAAGATTTTTTTTATTGAATGACTTTTAGAGAGATAGAGAGCGGGGAGGAGAGAGAGAGCTTTGTTTTTCTACTTACTTATCCATTCACTGGCTGATTCTTGTATGTGCCCTGACTGGGGATAGAACCAGCATCCTGGGCATACGGGACAACTCTCTAATGACCTGAGCCACATGACCAGGGCCTCACCCCATTCTTTAACAGTGCACTCAGCTTACATTCATAGTGGACTCCAGGTTTGCCCATCAGGAATACAAACAGAATTCTCCCTTCAAATGTTTCCTTGATGTACATCTTTGCCGAACACTTTTGTCCTGGCCCTCCTTTCCTCTGGGCTCAAGTACTACCGAAAGATTGTCCCTCTTACCTAATTGTCAGGTTCCCATGGTGACAATAAACAAAATGCTAACCACTCTATCTTAAATACTCTCACACAGAAGGGAACAGACTTTTTCATTTCCAATTCAAATGGCCTAAAGAAATGCTGAATAAGTCCTTCTGTATGATACCAACTTAAGAAATACAAAAATATTTCAAGTCGTATTTTTTAACTCAAAGTAAAAATAGCTTTACTGAGTCCCATGGAAACATTCTAAACACCATGATAATTAAGGGTAGTACTTTATTAAACAGAAGAATGTTGACGCACAAGTGCGACTGCTCTAAAAGCCACCATAGCATTGTGGGCCTATTTGAGATACAGAAACTCATGGCACGTCTTGTTCATAGCTTACATTGATTGTAAAGTTCTTCATGACTCAGAAAGTAGCTCCATGACATTTTCTGATTTTGAACTTGAATCTAATGTGAAAGCATGTATCATTATTATACCCACTTTGCAGTCAGAGAAATCACAGTTCAAGGAGGTGCAGTAAAGCCTTCCAGGGTCACTCTGATGACCTTGGATTAAAATGAGCTCAGTGAATTTGTACCACTAACAACCCCAGATGAAGCAGGTCCCTTTCTAGACTCAGGATGTGCAGATGAGAAAGACAGGATCCCTGGTAGTTTCTGATCCAAACCTGACTGTCCATTGTTGTAGTGTTGCCTCTATATGCAAGCTGGGAGGACCAGCTATGCAACCTGAACAGCACCAGTGTCCCCAGATTCTCAAAAAACCTGACTACTCTATGCTGGTCCTAGAGCACCAAGGTGGCTGCTGGTACCCAGAGACCTCAGTTTGCTTTGGTCAGGGTCTGGGCATGTCAATGTTACTTCCCACCATGGTTGCCCTCTACCCTGGTTGACATAGGCCTGGGAATGAGAAATTCTGAAGGACTTCCAAGAGGTCTAAGATGTTTTGCTAGGTCTAGCAGTGATTCTTAGATATGAACACCCATCAGAGTCACACAGATGGCTTATGAAGTTGCAGTTTGCTGGGCCCCCTCTCCCCAGAGTTTCTGACTTAGCAGGTCAGGAGTGAGGACACAGAATTGGCATTTTTCCCAGATTGCCAGGTGATGGTGATTCTGTTGGTCTGAGGACCACACCTTGAGAAGCACTGTCCTCATGCCTCTCTTTCCCTCCCCAGCAAGCTCTCCTCCCTCCATGCATTTGCTTTTGCAGGAGTTGAAATATTACTTCAGAAATTTAATCTTGGGTCCTTCCAGAAGTTAGGTATTACCTCTTCCCATCCATCTCAAGTTTACTCCATTCCAAAGTGAGGGATAAATAACTCAACTTCAAGTATTCATTACTGCCAGCTCTGTCACTATAAAGCTTTTTAAGCTTTAAGCAAATAGGCCTTTCAACTTTCTTGTCTATAGAAGGGCTGCTGTGTCCAGCCCGAGAGCTTATGCAAAGATAAAGCTAAGCCCATATTAAAAGGAACCTGAGAGTTTTTACTTTAAAAGTTGATGATAAGGGGACCGGAAGATATAAACTTTCAGTTATAAAATAAGCCACTGGGATGTAATGTATAATACGGTAGTTGTAGTTGATAATGCTGTTTTGCAACTTTGAAAGTTGCTAATACAGATCTTAAAATTCCTCATAATAAGAAAAAATTGTAACAATGTTTGGAAATAGATGTTAAAAAGACTTATTGTGATGATTGTTCTGCAATATATATAGATATCAAATTATTATGTTATATACCTGAAACTAATATAATGTTATATGTCAATTACACTAAATACTAAAACAAAGTTCACAGTATAGATATAAAAATCAAAGTGAGGTCTTTCTCCACTGTGTAATCAACGAGTTACTGATATAAAGCAACTTGTCTAAAAATGTACAGCCAGAAAAAAGCAGAATCAGATATAAAATTCAGGCCAATTCATTCCCCTTACAGATTTCCCCCAGGTACACTGCTCTACAACAATAACAATAGTAGATAAATGCTCAAATGGGGTTTGGAAAGCCTAATATAGGACCTGACAAGAACTAAAGTGATCCATCCACTCCTCTAGGTATCTATTTCAATGGTTCCATTAGTAATAGAATTTCTCTTCTAGATGCATAATTGATAACAAAATAAAAATAAAAATAGATCTTTAATCTAAGTATCTGAGTACAATACATACTACAGTGCAGCAATCATTCCTACAAAACTCAGGGGTGTGATTTCATTATGCCAAGTTTTAAATTCCCTTAAAGCTCATCGATGAGGCTTTCAGCTAAATTCGGTCTGAGAAATGTTATGTTTGCATTTGGTGGTTAACTCCCTCTCCTGTAAGCGAGGGTCTCCTTCATTTCCAAAAATAATCCTGTCAAGTTCAATACTTCACCCCGCTTTAAAATAAACAATTTAACTCCAAGAATGATAGCAAGAATGATAGGAAGACTTGTGCAGATGGTGAGAAAGAGGTATGCAAAGACGTCATCCAATAGTTTCGATGGGGAAAAATGAGGAAATGATGTTATGGTGGTACGGTTTGCCTTTTTCTAAAAATAGGGGCTTAAACAGCCTAGAGCTGCACATAGTTTACATGAGGCGAAAGCCTACGTAGGACAGTAGTGATTTTTTTTTTTACAGGCCAGCAAAGGAAATGCAATTGTGTTTGATTCAGATCAATGAGCTGTAAGTAGGTGCCCACTGTGCACTGGCAATATTTTAGTCACTGGGAATGCAAAGATGAGGAGGCACAGCCTCCACCTTCAAGTGATCATGAAAGTCATATTGCAGTGATGCCAAATGAAATGGTTTCGGTGTCATGCTCACGCTTACGCTGCCAGACTTTGGCATGGATCCAATTAAACAAATTTAGATAAAACAATGTCAGTCAGTTCAAGTCAACAAACACGTATTGGGTATGGGGTACTTAGTACAGGGTAGGAGATATGCAAGGAGCACATGATGGACAAGGTACTGCCTTCGAATTGTAATGCTGCCTTTCATAAGAATGCCAGGAGGAGAATTACTGATGCAGCATGTGACAAACATTCTGTCAAGGAAAGAATCATGTGTGATTCCTAAGAAGTATATTTCATCAATAGCATCTATGTCTTTCCAGCATCTGAGTATGGGGCCTGAGTTTATTGAACTCAGAATGTGCTTGAGCATGAGGGAACGGGGAGTTATGTCTTATGATCATGTCAGCTTCAGAAATAGGCCCAGTATTTTGGGGCTCTTTTTGAATATATTTTATTTGATGATAACTGTTACCTAATAATTTTGACTTCTCTGTTTCTTGACTTTGTCTCATAAATATTAGAACAAGAGCAATAGCTTCATTAAAAGAATGCCAAGTGATAAAAGGAATAGAAACTGGTCTAACAAATTCTAGGCTTAGCATATTTTAACCGACATTATTGTTTATAATTTTTTCCCCACTTGGGGATATTAATGTTGGCTCAACAAACAAGTAAATGATGATAAAACAGCTTGAAGTTAGAGAAAGAAATGAGGTTTTTCAGATCATGTGAGACCAAAAGATGATATAAAAATATCTGACCATTTCTTCCTCTATGTTCCTGTTGTACTGTATTCCACTCTTAAACCAACTGTCTGCCACAGTATTTGATTTTTGACAGTTCTTCACTAAATCATTCCACATCTAGTGATCAGTACAGAGTCTACCTCATATATTATGCTGAATGAATGAATGTTTGTCAAAATTCTTCATGCCTAGAAAGTATGAAGAGTTTTGAGGTGATGGGAGAGAAAGACCAATGAAGCACATTGTATGGTTTCTTTATTCCATGTTTAAGACATCCATGTCTCTTACTATTCTATACAATAGTTAAACTGCCAATAAAGACTGAAGGAAGACAGGAATAAAAAGAAAAGGCATGTAATATTTTAAAATGTATAGGAAATTAAGATCAGAAAGAATCATGCCAACATTTTAAATCTTTGAAATTTTCCATATGTCTAAATATTTTCTATAAATTTCAAATTTATAAATTTAGTATGTCTTAGTTTTATAATAACTTTGTGAATTGAAAAATTAACTATATATGTCCCTTAGAGCTGCTAAAGAAATTAAAGGCAGTATAAAAATTATGGCAATTATATAGGTTATTGTTTGGTTGAGTTGTAATGAAAAGTCAGGCTAGTAATCTGAATGAAATGAAAACATATGAATAAATTCTAAGTCTCTTAAAAAAATAATGCCAATTCACTGTGTTTGTATTTATAATTATTACAATATCACTGAAACCAATAATAAAAAATAAATTTATATTTTTTTCCAAAAGTATAGATTAACATTTTTCCCTGTTGCACAAGATTTTATAAAATAAAATTCTAATTTAAAGCACAAAATGAATATCATTTGCAAGTAAAAACCATAAAAACCCCTGGGGCTTATATTTCTTTAATGCTGGAAATATTTGTTAAAGGTTATATTTCCTAGGTTTTTTTTTATATTTAATGAATATGACTTTGCCTCCAGAGTCTCTGATGTTTTTACATGCTTCCCAGAGCACTTATCAAAGTATCATAAACAAATTTATTTTTTCTTATTTTTAATCATTTTTATTTTTCAATTATGTTGACATACATTATTTTATTAGTTTCAGGTGTACACCCCCGTGATTAGACAATACATAACTTTCTAAGTGATCATCCCAATAAATCTTACACCCATCTGACACCATACACAGTTATTATATATTATTGACTGTCTTCCCTATGCTGTACTTTACATGCCCATGACTATTCTGTAACAACAAATTCGTACTTCCCAATTCCTTCACCTTTTTCACTCATTCCCCTAACCACCCCTCACCATCTGGAAATTGTCAAAATGTTCTCTGTATCTATGAGTTTCTTTCTGTTCTGCTTATTCATTTATTTTGGGGTTTTTTTTTTTAAGATTTAATTGTTGATGGATATGCATTTATTGCCATTTTATTGTTCATATTTTTTATCTTTTTTTTCTTCCTCTTAAAGAAGATCCTTTAACATTTCTTGTAATACTAATTTAGGGGTAACGAATTCTTTTAGCTTTTTCTTTTCTGGGAAGCTCTTTATCTGTCCTTCAATTCTAAATTATAGCTTTGCTGGGTAGAGTAATCTTGGTTGTAGGTCTTTGCTTTTCATCACTTTGAATATTTCTTGCCAGTCCCTTCTGGTCTGCAAAGTTTCTGTTGAGAAATCAGCTGACCTTCTTATGGGAGCTCCCTTGTAGGTAACTAACTGCTTTTCTCTTGCTGCTTTTGAGACTCTCTCTTTGTCTTTAACCTTTTGAGTTTTAATTATGTGCTTTGGTGTGGACTTCCATGTTTGGGACTCTCTATGCTTCCTGAACTTGTATGTCTATTTTTTTTCACCAGATAAGGAAAGTCTTCTGGCATTGTTTTCAAACAGGTTTTCAATTTCTTGTTCTCTCTCTTCTCCTTCTGGCACTCTATGATGGGAATGTTGGTGTGCTTGAAGTTGTACCAGAGGCTCCTTATGCTATCATCATTGTTTTGGATTCCTTTTTCTTTTTGTTGTTATGATTTGGTGTTTTTTGCTCCCTTATATTCCAAATTGCTGATTTGATTCTCAGCTTCATCTATTTTACTGTTGATTTCCTGTAAATTGTTCTTCATTTCACTGTATCCTTCATTTTTAACTAATTTTTTTTATGCTGTTGAGGTTCTCACTAAGTCAGTCCATTGAACATCCTTATAACCAGTGTTTTGAACTGCACATCTTGTACATTGCTTGTTTTCATTTTGTATAGTTCTTTTTCTGGGGTTTTGTTCTGTTCTTTTATTTGGGATATGCTTCTTTGTCTCCTCATTATATCAGCCTCCCTGCGTTTGTTTCTGTGTATTAGGTAGAGCTTCTACTTCTCCCAGGCTTGGTAGAGTGGCCTTACATAGTAAGTCTCCTATAGGATCCAGTGGAGCAGGCTCCCTAACCACCCAAGCTGGGTACTCAAGCTACACCTCCTCCCTTCTCCCACATGGGCTGTGTATACCTTCCTCCTTGAGGTAATTGAGCCTTGATTGCTGTTGGCACATCAATGGGAGGGATTTGTCCGATTAGCTGCAAGGACTGGCTGCAACCACAGACCTCTGATCACTGTGGAGGATCAGCTGTGCAGGGGTCCACCTCATAGAGCAGGACTTACTTCGGTGGGGCCCTGGTGCTTGCTGGGTTCGTTCTTTAAGTGTGTTCCTTATGGAGGTGGTTGGGTGGTGATACTTTGACATGGTCTGAAGCTGTCCACTGGGTGCGCCGGCTCTGGGGCCTCCTGGGAAGTGCAGGTCTAGGTCATCTTCTCTCTCTGTTCTGCCCTGGGCCACCAAACATAAGCTACGAAGTGAACTGCCACTGGGCTTGGAAGTGCCCAGACAAGGCCACACGGTGAAGCAAGGCTGTTTGCTGCTAGTGCTGGGCATGGAGTCAGTTAGGGGAGGTGTGGGCATGCTGAGGTCAGATGATGCTTGAGAAATTTTGGGAAAATCATAAGCCAAGATAGTCCGTTTGTATGGAAAAAGCACTGGAAACAGCTTGGATGGGTCTGCAGATTGGGTGGGGCAGGGCTAAATAGTACGATCCAAATTAATGGAATATCAGATACAGAACCCACCAGCTGTCTCTGTGTGGGGAGGGCTCATTAAAGGAACAATGTCTTCGCCAGCACTCCTGTCTGGGAGAAAGCACACTCTCTCGATAGATCTTGTGTTGATGCTGGACAATTCAGGTCCTTCCTGTATTTCTCTGGTGTCTTTTGAGCTGCTGCCCCAGGGCTGGAGCTCAGAGCAAGTGAGTCTGAGTTAGTCTGTGCAAGGGCCTATTAAGAGGAACTGCCTGGGACTCCAGAAGCCTTCCATTACCCTCAGCCTTAATCCTTGCTAATTTTTACAGTCAGAGTTATGGGGACTTCTCCTCCTGGTACTGGAACCTGGCACTGGATGGGGGTGGGGAGCTGGTGTGGGGCTGGGACTCCTCGCTCCTGAGATATTCCTCCCAATTTTTTTCTGCCACATAGGGATATGGGAGCAGCCTGTTACACATCTCTGCCACTCCTACCAGTCTCAACGTGGCTTCTTCTTTCATTCCTTAGCTGGAGGGCTTCCATTCAGCCAGATTTCAGGAGCTTCTGAATGATGGTTGTTCTATAGTTTAATTGTAATTGTGATGTGGTTGTAGAAGGAAGTGCATAACATATTTACCTATACTGCCATCTTTGCAGATGTATTTTTAAATGCTTAAAACATATTAACAATAATTAATGTTTCCTTATACTTTTTGTATGTAATGTTCGATCTCTGGAATTAATTTTGAAATTCATGTTCCTAATCAGGTTTTTATTTAACTACATTAATAAACTAAAACCTAATAAAATCACAAAGGTTTTCAATGTTATTCAAGGGAAATGTTTTTATTTAAAGGGTATACTAGCTTAGCTTGTGGTTCCACAAATTTCATAATTATTTTGTCAGTACATTCGTGAATGCTAGATAAAGGCTATATACATTAAGCACTGTGGGAGACCCAAAGCTTAATATGGAATGGATATTACTTGCAAGAAGCTTAAAGTCTAATTGAGAAAGATAAGACATGAAAACACATGCATTTAAAATATGAGAGAAAGTGATAAAGACTACAAGAAAGGCACAGATAAAGTGCCAGTGCTGTGGAAATGAGAGAAGGGAATAAAAGATTAGATGTCATATGAGCTAGAATTGGATAAGTAAGATACAGATATGTAGAAATGGGCCCAACAAGCATTACAGTTTTCAGATCTTATCTATGATATTAAATTTTAGCTATTGGTTTACGTGACTATCCTTATTTTACTAGACAGAGAACTCTGAAAGCCAGAACCACGTCTAACCCCTTTCGCATAGCCTCAGCTCCTAAGACAATGACTGGAACTTAGCATTGACACATATTTGTGCAATGTGGAATGACTAGGATGGGGAAAACAGAAGTCCAACAATGGTAAATCATGGACACTTTAGCAAGGGGCGAGGGCAGAGTACAAGTCGTGAGGAGCTCAATTAGCTGGCCAATAGCAGTATGAAGAGTGGTGAGAGACCAAATAAGGAATATCTGTTGGGGACAGCTATTAGCAGGCCTGGAATGTCAGGTTTGGACTTGGCCTTATACGTAAATGGGGAATGGCAAATATATTTGAATAGGGAAGGACATTATCAGAGCTGTGGAAAGGACTTGGTGGCAGGAGGTTATGAGACAGCCATTATCAACTGTTGTTTAGTCCCTCCCAACTGCTATAACAAAAATACATAGACTGAGAGGCTTAAACAACAAATTTTTATTTTACACAGTCCTGGAGGCTGGAAAGTCCAAGGTACCAGCAGATGGTGAATGGTGGGGGCCCCCTTCCTTCTTTAAAGACAATATTCTTCTTGCTGTGTCCTCACATGGTAGAAGGGGCAAGGGAGTCTTCTGGAGTCTCATTTATAAGGGAGCTAACTAATGCCTTATAAGGGCTCTGACCTCAGGACATAATCATTTTTCAAAGGCCTCCCCTCCTTATACCATTACACAGGAGGCTAGAATTTCCAAATATACACTTTGAGAGGACCTGTTCAGTCCATAACACCTGACCAGTGATAATACTGGTCTGCAATAAAGTAGAAAGAGTAGGAATGGTAAGCAAGGGTAGGAGATGGGGAGGCCTGTCACATGCAGACCCTACAGGACATGGCAACTGGTCAATTTAAGGCTCAAAGAAGGAAGGGGAATGAATTGTAACGGAAAGGTTTCTATCTTAGCAGCTGAGGACACGTATTTAATTGCAAATACGTGCATTAAGAAGAAGCGTGTGTGTGTGAGAAGACTGAGGCATCTATTTTAACTGTGCTGGCTGTAGCATGCCCAACTTCACACAGCCAATGAGTGGCTCAACCAGTGCTCAGATTCAGATCTTCTACCTCCAACTGAGTCCTGTTTCCAGCACACAATAGTCTCCTTATTCTGAAATATACAGATGATTGGCTCCAGTTTGAAAGCCTGCTATTTAAATAAATTTCATTTGAATTTTGAAATAAGTAATACATCCATATGGACTAAATTGCGTCACCCCGAAAATTCATATTCTGAAGCCCTAATCCCCAATGTGATATATTTAGAAATAGGTCTTTTAGGAGCTGACTGATGTGAAATGAGGTCATAGGAAATGGGTCCTAACCCAATAAGATTCATGGCCTTATAAAAAGGCGATCTCTCTCTCCCTCTCCTTCCCTCTCCCTTCTCTCTCTCTCTTTCTCTCTCTCTCTTTCCACACACACACACACAGAGGAAAAGCCATTTGAGAACTCAATGAGAAAGCAGCAATGTGCAACCCAAAAAGTGAGCTCTGTCTAGAACCTGACTATACTGGCACTCTGATCTCATATTTCCAGCCTCCAGAACTGTAAGAAAATCAATTTCTACTTTTTAAACCACGCAGTCTATGGTATTTGGTTATGGCAACATGAGATGACTTAGACACACGTTTCTAAATAGGGCAGTAACAACCTTCAAGCTGAATTATCACACCAGCCGAAACTCTACTTTTTCTGTCAAGCAGCAAGTGTGTTTTTCATATGCATTTTTTGTTTTTAATGCAAGTAAATTAAATTGTCTGAACACTTCCTTGGTGAATAGGCTGTATGATCCTTGGGATGGTGCCTGTATTTTGTCCACTGTGGTGACTGGCATCTAGAAGGCACTCAATCATTTTTTTCTGAGTGAATGAATGTTGCTCATTTCCCTGCCTGAGTGGTAGGACACCACTCATTTTAATCTGAGCAGAGGTGACCTTAGACATCTCTCACCTTCCTCAGAGACCCAAATGACACCACAGTCTAGGGAATATATACGGTGTTATTTTTTCCAACATAGTATATTCATCCTCAGGTTCTTTTCTCATTAAAAACACTTCCTGTGCTCAACTAACGACACTAACGAAGCAACGTGAAACTGGTTTCATGGAGCTCACTAACAAATAGGGAATAGTAGTTTTATTTACAGAGCTAGTTTGGCCCATTCACACACACACACACACACACACACATGAATTGAGTATGTATAAATAATCCACATGAAGAAAAACATGAAGTAAGGCAGCAGAGCAAATCAAAATTTTCTTTTATTTCTATGTATCAAAGGAGAAGTGTGGTATGGTATGATTTTATACGGCATTAAGAAACGAACCTGACACTTTTTCAGATTTTAATGCACAATTTTACTCTATTTGGTTTAAATTTGTGGGAGGATATGATTGATCCTATAATAACACCATGTTGCAATCAACTGCCATGCCGAACCTCACATAATTACTTCAACCCTATGGCCTAACCCAATGGTTAATTCCATTCCAGTGACTTGGCTTCTGCTCACCTTATCTTCCTTTTCAGACCTATCCTAGTTATCAAAACACAGCAATTTTAGCTTCCTTCACATTAGTCAGAGACCCTGTTGTTAGGAAACTGCAATGTAATCTTATTGAAATTGAAGGGAGCCTGCAAAGAATGTGTGTGCAGAAATTTACTGAGAGGGCCGAAATGGCCCAGCATTTGAAGCTGGGCCAATTTTGCAAGGAAAGATCAGGGAGGAGGCAGGATTCACAATGATTTCTCAGATAATCAAACCTGATTATTTCTGTAAAGTCCGTCTTCTGAGCCGTTTGTGAATGTTTATCCAGGACCAGCCCCTGTGAGTGGTACTCACATAGCAGATTGGTAGCACAGCCCTGGGTTGGGAGCTAACAGGCCATTACTGACTCATTGTCTATTCATTTTAGATTGTTTCTACGGAGGATTTATAGAAACAATACCAAGGTGGCACCAAGGTGGCTATCAATGCTGTTTACATACAATTTAGAGGAATAAACCTGCAGTTATGCCCAGGCTGGCTTCCCTTGCGGTCCTGGGGAGTAGTGTTCTAATCCTATTGTGACGTGATTGTTTCACCAGAAACGGCTCCACAGAGGCCTGTAATTGGCGTACAGGTTCAAATTAGATTGCTGTGTGTTTAGGAAAGCAAGGGTCATTTCACATCAGCACCTCTCAGGTCTCCATTACAGGAGAGCAAATGCATATATTATCTTTTAGTATAAAGAAAACACTCAGAGTATATACTCACAGGCACAGACGTTACCCCTCCTGTCTTTCATCACCGTGAGGTGGAGGGTAATGTGAAAACGCTTTTTTGAGAATGGCAATTAAATATTTACCAGCCATGTCTCATGGAACACTGGCTTTACAAGCTAAAAAGTGGAGATGGGAGGGAAATTAACGGATGGAAAAGTCCAACAATTAGTTCTGCTTTCTTCTAATAATATCGTCACATGATGGTGACCTTACTCTGGGAGCCAGAAAGGCCTATTGTCTTCATGTTTTTAACTCTAGCGATGGGTGAACTCAAGGGAGGTCCCAGAATAAAACACCTTCTTCAACTCCCCAGTTTCTTTTCAAAATCACCAAATAGGTCTTCAAAGCATTAACAGCAAAACATACTTATTAAGGATAACCTATACTTGGTGCAAGACTACTCTCTGGATAGTTAAGACGTGAGACAAACAACAGTCCAGTAGAAGCAATAATAAAAATTTCACAATCTGATGCCAACAGCAAAGTAACATTTTTCAGGTCTTTGCTTCAGCCTTTCTATGACCCACGAAAAACAATACTCAAAGGAGGCGGAAATGAAAGGAAAATTATGTGAGCCCAAAAGAATGTCATGTTAGAAAACGAAGACACCCATAAGCAAACAAAACAACACACAATGTGGACATATTAAAAGGAGAGGGAAGTAAGGGGAAAGAGGTAGCGAAAAGGGGGTTGCATGGAAAGAGAAACTTTCCACTTCAATAAAGGAAACTGAACGCCACCAGCGCCCGCAGCTGCAGAAGCGGGGCCCTTCCGCTGCACGTGCACGCGATCCACAAGCCCGAGCCCAGCCCGTTCTCAGCCGCCGGCCCCGGATCCTGCGCCCGGAGCACCGGAGGCGGCTCCTGCAGTCCCAGGCGGCCGGCGCGGACTCGTGGGAGGGCGGAGGGCCCCAAGCCCAAGACCTCGGCCCCCGCCCGGCCCCAGCCCGGCCCCCCGGCCAGCCCTAGGACGAGGACTCCGCCCCCACTTGCCCCGCGAGCCTCCCCATTCGCCTACTGTGGGTCGGGGCTGCGCGTTGCTGCTGCCGCCGCTGGAGCGGGGTTTTGCTTTTAGCGGGATCTGTCCCGTGACTTGCTTTTATGGCCAGGTGCAGATGTTTGGTTTTACCATCAGCCAAGGCCAGCCTTCCGAAGATGTCTCCACCTGCACCCGCCCTCGCCCCACTATCAGTGCAGTTCATTACTCGATGCCTGAGAAAAGCCAGAAGGAGGTGAAGACCGAACCTTGCTGAGAGCTCATCTTAGCCCGGAAGACATGTGTTGGCTGTTGTCCAGTTTTTCTCCCGTGTTCCGTTCTGATCCTAGAATGTCTGAAAACTTCCACTGTAAAATTCATCATCAGCCATTCAGGTTGATCTTACATTTTTGTACAAGAGTCCCATTTTCCTGATTAACAGAGCATTCACCTTGAGGTTTGTTGGCATTAGAAAAGAGAAGCGGAAAAAAAACCAACAGCCTTCATTTAACAGAGAGTGCCCTTTCAGGCCTGGAAGTTAGGCAGCAACCTCTGTTGTGAGGAAGTAGATGGCTGCCTTGGCATTCTGGTTTGTGGATCTCAAGAAGTGAGAAAGTCAACACTTAATAGATACCTGATTAACTATTTGCTAAACAGTATTTCCTGTGTCAACTCTTTGGAATGTGATCTGGGACAGACAGAATTTACTCCTCCGATTCACTGCTTTACTTAAAATTATGCAACCGGTCTTAGGACCACCTTTCACCTGCCAGAGGACAACGTAGAAAATGGTATACTTGGGGAAATCTGCTTGTAAAAACAACTAAGAATTACATCAAGGTAATAAAGTATGTATTCGCCTCCTACAAGAGAGTTCCCTCTTATTGTTAACACAGTGACCTGGGTGACAGACCAAGGAGTTTCGCTTCATTGATCTGATGCAATTGCTGTCTCCCACCCATGCCATTTCGGTTCAGTTCTGGCTGAAGTAAATCCATGGTATGCCTCGCCCCCGACTGTGTAGATGACATGGGTGGCTTGTACACAAAAATGCAAAGCCAAAGTCAGAAACAGGGGTTTCTACCTGGCAGCATTTGCAGATAATTTGGAATTTGCTGACAATGAAAAGGAGAGTCCGGTTGTATTCAGTGGACATAAGCTGATGTGCACCCAGTGGGATTTAGTGTTTAGAAAAACGTCAAGACTTAAGAGCTGCATAACAGAGTTCTTCGTGACTTGGCGGTGTTAGGTTACCTTGGCCAGCTGCAGCCCCCAGTGCCGAAACCGATTCATGCCTTACATGGCCTGACACCCTATCAGGTCCCTTTCAATGAAGTGCCCTCCAGATTGTTCATGCTGACGTCGCTCCTACCCATGTCCTGTATGCTGTGAATCCCAGCAGAGATGGTCTTTACAAGATCCTGGATGATGTCAGAAGACATGCGGTGGGTGCATCCTGCTCATCCAGTCTGCGATCGTTTGGGGTTTGAAATTTGTAGAGAGATCGACATGGAGAAGAGGCTTTACCATATCCTTCTCCTTGTGCCCCCAGAAGAACTAAGAAATGTGAATTTTCTGCTGGTCGTTGTCACACCTGTTCCGCAGTGTGTCCTCAAGAGCCAGTGTGGGCTCGAGGGGAATGCTTTACATCAAGACAGATTATACTCTTAGACTTCCTGGCCCATCAGGGGAAATTGGACCAAGAGAAACTGAGGAATAATGTAAAGAGAAGCTGCACCAAATACCTAAATTGTATTGAAAAGCAACCTAATGTTTCAATAAGGGAAGGGGCTTTTAATAAGGGAAGAAAGCTTGACTTTGTCTGCAGCCTGACATTAGAAGAATGGTGGGCTTTTGTGTCTGTGAATGGCGCCCTTACATGGCAGTGTTTCCTACATAGCTCATGGAACTTTATAGTAAATTTAAGTCCCTTCTTAAAGGTACATGACCTGGTTTTGCCCTAGTCTGCTGTTTGACTCATCATACATGATGTTTTCTTTTCTAAAGGGATAATAAAGCAGCAGGGAAAAGGTTGTATGCCATTGAAACAAAGAATACAGTTGATTCTTCAAAAAGTTCTTTAAGGACCTGGTTGTTGGAATCTGAATAAAAATAGTGAGATGGGAGTCACAAAATTGTACCAAGGAGGAAGGCAGACAGGCCAGCAGGATCCAAGAGTAACGGGATGTGGAGATGCATCTTGGTCCTTGCCCTGTGATAGCCAGCAGGGGTGGGGTCCCGCCAGCAGGGTCTGTCTGGGCCCTTGGTCGTTCCCATCCCCTGATCGCGCGATGCTCTCCTACTTCTCCTCCATTCCTGTGGGCCAGCTGTTAAAAGACCGTGTTTAGTCTTTAAATTTAATCAAGGTTTCACAGATGAAATTTGGACTCAAGAACTCTTCTTCTTTTTTTAATTGGGTGTTTTTATGCTGAAAGTATTGCTGTCAAATCCGGGAAAGCTCTCCTGGGGCTTCTAAAATTAGATTCGTCCTAACTGACTTCTCCTCTGAGACTGAAGACATGGTCTAGGCAGATTTGGACACTAGGCTGTTGGAAAGAGGCCTGGCAGGGCAGCTCTTTGAGAAAGGCCCATTCCTGCCTTTGGGCAGCTGGACTTGAACTTGTATCTATGGACAGCTCTGAGCCATTGAGTGCTTTGAGTACTTTCCGTTGGAGTGCAGGAAACCGGTGATGGTGCTGTCCTCCCAGAGGGCAATCCATTCTTCCTCTTCTCTCTGGTGCCACTATTCCTTATCCTCCAAGGCCGGAGCGGTTTTGGTGTGCAAGGATGAGCAGTCTGGCTCATACCATTTCTGCATGGAGAATGGTGAGGTGCTTACTGAGGCAGCATTTCAAACTGGTATTGTGGGTTTCAGCTTCCTAGCGGATGAAGGATGTTATTAGGATATGCAGGTTTTAATGCCTATGTTCATTTAAATCATTGATTATCATTGTCTTTAAGTATTCAGCATCTTATAGACCCATAGACTTGCAAATTCTCACAGGAACCTTTGTCACTCCATGGTGAATTTTAATATTCTAGAGACTATTTAAAGTTTAATTTCTTAGTTACTTCTTATTTATATTTAAATTTAGCTTGTACCTGTTTTTCTTTCTTTTTTAAAAATATAATGGATATTTCTCTTTTTTCTTTTAAGATTTTATTTATTTTTAGACAGAGGGAAAGGGAGGAAGAAAGGGTTGGAGAAAGAGAGGGAGAGAAACATCAATGTGTGGTTGCCTCTTGCGCACCCCGTACTGGGGATCTGGCCCACAACCCAGGCATGAGCCCTGACTGAGAATCAAACTGGTGACCCTTTGGTTCGCAGGCCGGCACTCAGGCCACTGAGCCACACCAGCCAGGGCTGTACCTGTTCTTCTGTCTCAGCCTTGCAAAGAATTTTGAGACAACCTGCCACCTTTTTGCCTCCTCCCTCAGTTCCTTGTATCTTTATAATAATATTCCCTATAGTTCATCAGCAGCGAGTCTCAGAACGAAAGTGCTGCCCTGTCATTTGCCTTTTCATTCAATCCAGGCTTGCCTGTAGCCTAAGTTCCTGCGGACACTTAAGGATGTGGCCTTTCTTCAGGCCCTATCTGTAAAGAAAACAAACATTGCCATTAGAGGGCATTGTCAGCCATTTGTCAGAGGGCAGGACCCCGTGGAGTAGGCCAGAGAGCCTACACTGGCCCTTCTCAGGGGATTCAGAGGCCCTCGAGGCGTGGCTCTGTGGTCAGCTCCAGGGTGTGCTGGCCAGACCTGCCACAGCGCCACAGACCTTGGATGCCCTTCTGATGACCACTGTTGATGGTTTGGGCGTGTTCTTTTCACAGCCCGTTTTGGTTCAGGATGGGTAGGAATGAGCGGTATTGGAGTTATTCTTAATCCAATCTAGCACATGGTTATTTTAAGAAAATTAAAGAAATATGTGGCTAAGAATGTGAAAATCCTTAGTCACCGATTTCGTGATTTTTTTAAAGTCAGTTCTTTTAAAGAGATCCATTTATAGGAAAAGTAGATATGGAAATAAGACAAAATTCTAAAAAAAAAAAGGAAACTGATTTGCTTTCAAATGTGTAAAACACTGTGGGAAAATGTGGACTGACCATGAGTCCTGTGCTAAGAAGGAAGTGAGCTGGTGCGTGTGCACACACACACAAACTCAAGAATTTCTCTGACATCCAACACACAGCCCCTGACCATCATTAGCCATGGAAATGAATGTTAACAAGGCCAGTGCAAGGCCCCTCTGTGGGCTGAGCTATGCTCTGAAAAAAGATATGTTGATTTCTTAGCCCCCAATACCTTACAGTGTGACTTTATCTGGAGTTGTCTTCACAGAGATAATCAAGTTAAAATTAGATCATTAAGGTAGACTCTAATCTCAAATGACTTGTCTTTATAAAAAGCGTAAATTTGGGCAGAGGCAGATGTTCATAGAGGGAAGAATGTGTGAAGAGGCACAGGGAGAGCTGGCCATCCCATACCAAGAAGAAAGACCTAGAACAGATCCTTCTCTCAAACCAATCCTGCTGACACCTTGATTTTGGATTTCCAGCCTCCAGAACCATGAGACAATAAATTTCTGTTGTGTAGCCTATGCAGTGTGTTATGGCAGCCCTAGCAAATGAATATAGTCCCAGAGTTATAGGGGGTGACTCTTAGTTGATAGATACTTCAGTCCCTTTCTCCCAACTTTCCAAATTTCTCAGGAGTGCTTTTGGGAGAGTCCGTAAGTTGAACCTTGGGGGTGAAGATACCTTGTCCTCTTCACAGCAGCCTGTGAATTCTCTGCTACTTTCTCATTTGTATACCTCAAAGTCAGATCTTTTATTAAAACAGTTCTTTTACCTCAAACAGGCAAAATTACCCATTGGCAAATGTTTCTGGCTTGCTGTCTTTAGGACCTACGAAGTCCAAAGCCTACTGAAACTTGAACTTCCTAGCAGTTCAGAAGTATAACCTAACACCAGTCTCCAGGGACACAGGACAAGGCCTTGCCCACAAATGGCTACAGCCACCAATTAGAGAGTTATCTTCATATATGTGCAATTCCTATACTTTCAATAGGTCTGCCGGCGGCATTGCCCTCTTTCCAAACACATCAGCACAGTAGGCGAAACACCTGCGCCATTGCCCCACATGAAGCAGGACCCACCGGATAACAGGTTCCCCTGTGGAGCCAAGCTGTGGAGTCCGCAAATGCTGTTGCTATATTCTCTGAATCCCTGGGAAGCGTTCTCCTTTTCCTTAGGCCAGCCTGGGAACCTCCTTGCTAGTACATTTCCACTACGATTCCAGAGAGAGACCTAAAAGATGCGTTTCTTTACTTGACAGTGATTTTACTAGTAATTGCCACTAAGATGTCCTAAAGACATTGATTGTAAGTCATGTCCTTCCTGTCTTTTGTCCCTGAGAGGCAATGTCCTGTGGTAGGAAAAGGCAGAAACAGGATGTGTGACCTTGAGACTGTCAACCTCGCCGTCCAGAAACTGAAAGCAGAGGGGAGTGTGTACTGGAAACTCTCTAGATTCCTCCTCGGATAATTTTATTTCTGCTAATTCGAGGGATTCTTCTTTCCTAAATCCTCCCTGTTTCGCTGGCGTGCTGCCATTTCCAGAGTGATCCTTTATCGGTCCTGTCTGGCTTCGCAACAGTTTTCTCCAAGGTGAATGCTTTATAGTAAGTGCTCCTAGAGTCCCCTCTGAGTCTCTTTTACAAGTAAAGAGAATGAACACTCTATACCCCGTGTGAAACCCTAGCACCTCAGTGGTTTGAGCGGATTCCTTTCACCACCAGAAAGCTCTGTTACGTAATGTAACTATTAGGCTAGGCAGAACTTCATCTGCTGATAAATGATAGGTCACAGAAAGTTCATGCCCAGTAACAGAAGTCGCACATCGGTATTGCTGGGAGCACACACATATGAAAGGTTGCCGGAGCCATCGATAACCATGTTTGCACCTGATAATTATTATTAGCTTAGTAATAGTTAGTGCCATCCTTTCTCTTTCTGCTGATTTAGTAAAGAGCAACTAATAACAATGAGGGGTCAAATGTATAAACCAAATGTTAGTCCTTGGCCAGACGCTATGCAGTTTCTAATGAGCTAATAAATGTTGTGTGTGTGTGTGGTGTGGGTGTGGGCTTAACCCAAGAAAATTAAGCTTGCTAGGTGGCAGAGGCATCCCTGGCTACAACATTTTCTTTTCTTTCTACTAAATCACAGACCTACCACATACTTCCTTTGAAACCCTGCAATATAGCAAGGACTAGCTAAAGAATTCCCCCTTCTGGCTACACTTTGAATCTTCTTAAAATCTAATTCAAAGTAATGTCACTCTTTTGTAGACACAAGTCTATAAACTCATTCTCCAGATAGAAGTTTTGAAACAAAACATGGGGACTTCTGAGACACAAAGGACTCCTTAGTAATTAAGATAAAATAAGGATTCCCACACTGGCTCTCTATTACAGGCCTGGGAGACAGCTCGATACTTCACTTCTCTGGGCTGAAGCCCGGCCGGGCCATCGAGTTGAAAACTGCTGTATAACTATTCTTTGATGTCTACAGCTTAGTAGCACAAAGCTGGTCTCTGAGCACTTACTCTCTCTAAAGAGACTCCAAATGTTTGGCCTTTGGGCTGTAAATATTGTGTCACCATTGATTTTTAACATATAAAGTGTATTTTCCTGAATGTCAAGTATTTTCAAAGTGCAGGGCCTCCCAAGAGCACAAAGTAGAAGGAATTAAAGATGATTTAAAAGCCGGAGCTACAAGCAAGCAAGAAAGAAAGGCAAGGGAAGGAAAGAATGAAAGGGCGAAATGAATGAGAGCAATAATCCAAGTACTGTGTTTTATTTCATGGTTTAGTTTCAAAAGTTACATGAAAATTTATTTCATTGTCACTAATGACATGTTAACATCAATATTTTCTGTTCCATTCCTTTTCGGTACCAACCGTGCTTTAATATGCTACCTACAGCACCACAGCGGAATCTTTGCAAAGACTCTCCTTCAGTTAACTATCTCTTCCCTCCTTGTAGTAAATAAATGCAAAAAAAATTTTTTGTTGAATAAATTCTATCAAATTCTCTACTTCCCAAACAATAAGATTATATTTCAAAGTAACCGCTATCAAATACACTGTTAGAACTTCCATTCAAATTAGAAAACTATTAGAAAATCATGCAGAGCAATTTTTTACACATTAAGAAGTCTGTCAGGTTTCACCTTCATCTCTCGGCTCGGAGTGGAATGCGGAAAGATTTAAAGCAAATCAAGTGACATTTCCCCGTTTTTTTTAATATGTTAGGAGAAATGTCCCGAGCTGTGTCTCAGACCCACGGCAGATCACCTTGCTCCCTCTTTATCAGCCTCCTGAGCCAAGTCATAATCGGACCATCAAGTTCAGTCTCTGACCTCCCAGATGCAAGTGGAGCCGTCTCTGGGGATTGGAATGAGCTGGGGAGCTATTCTCTTTCCCTCCGTCAATCAGACAGACGCAACCGAGTTAGGAAAAACCTCCTTAGACAAAGCATTCCTGAGTTTGAATTTGCCTGCTTATGAAACCAAAAGAAAGATGTTGTCACCTGACTTCAAAAGAATGAATGATAAACATCACCCAATAAACCTTCAAATCCCTCATTGCTTTAGAAAACTTACTATAACATATATCAGTGATTTTCAACCCATGTGCCACAAGAATTTTTAAAACATGCAGTACCTGACTATTTCGTCAGGGACACTGACCTCTTTTCCCTTAAACTGTCAAATAAAAACATGACAACAGCCAACACAACAATAGCCCTCCAGTGTGAGTAAATTAAAAGTATACTTTTTTTTTTTGGCCGGATCAGGAAAAAGTATATTTTTGGGGGTGCTGCAGAATTTTAGTAATTAGTTTATGTGTGCTATAAGATGGAAAAGGTAGAAAATCTCTGATAATGTAAAAATTACTCCATTCCAAAAGAGTTTAAAACAGAAATATAGTGTAAATAACCAGATAAATAAAATTGTCAAAGTAAAGCATTGCTGGAAGAGGCCAGAAGAAAGTCTAAGGGAATATATTTTTAACAAGCAAACATGTCAATTCACAGATATATAAGGTGGGGAATAAATGCTAAAACCGTTCCTGCCAACTTCATGCATATTACTAATCACTTCTTTTGTTAACTTGCACTGGCTTGCTTGGGAGTTTTAAGGTGGACTGTTTGTGATTCTGATAATCTATTTATCTCATATCCCTCTCTCATCTCTATCCTCGGCCTCCTATAACTGCTCCTGATTATCACTAATTAATGGAAAAATGAATTAATATCCATCTCACCAGGAGTTATCAAGCGATAAATACTCATGTTGCTAAATCGTGCTCTAGCTACACTCAATACAGGATCCATTCATGTTCTCTAAAGAAATTTTTCAGTCTGCTAACGCAAACAGGATGACAATTTTTAATTCCATGTAAAATGTAAAGGCATTTATGCTGACTCTGTACAGTGCAAATCAGCCAGTATTAATTGAACTCTCCTCATACCCTCAGCTAAATGCCAAGGCGGGTCACCAAAGGAAAAGCAAAAAGAAATTAGCCTTTGCCAGGGAACAGGGAAATTTCAATCCCATCTCTGCCACGAAGTCATTGCATAACCTTTGGCCCATCATCTCTCAGGTCCTCAGTTTTTTAAATTAAAATAACTAGCCTGCTGGACTTTCAGGTTTCTCCAGTATTTCAAATAATCCCTGTTTTCTGAGCCTTTAAGACTGTCTTTTTTTTTTTTTATTATACTTTAAGTGTGTAGGTGTATGAGGTAGAAACTGAAGGAAATGAAAGATAAAACTGAGGAATAAAATGATAAACAATATATATATTTGTTCATTGTTTGACCACCAAAGAAAAATCTGAAATCAAACAATGAACAAATATATATTGTTTATGGTTATGGGACTAATATTTATAGAAGAGAGATATTTATTTTTAAATCTATTTTATTCAGAAAACTGACTGATATTTGCATACACAAGTAGTTTGCAACACTGATGACAGTAGATTTAATCCAAAATTATGTTAAAATTTTGACAATGCAAGGGCCAATCTTTTAGAAATTTTAGGACATTTTAGGTTTTTTACTCTTAATTGCAATAAGAAAAGTTTTTCTCTCTAAATGGAAATAAAACAATTATAAATCAAAGTTTTATTTGATGTATGTTTGTAAAGAATGGCAGACTTATTGAACAATTTCCAAAAAAATTTAATTGGAGTTACTTTAAGGCTTCTTTCCAACTATTGCTAAAAGCCATTAATATGGCAGATACGACATGACAATGTTAACTGTGAAAATAATCACAGGCTGAAGTTAGTAATGAAATTATAATGAAGTGACATCACACTGACATAATTTTATTTCATCATTAATTATCCCTCCAATATGATAATCACTAAAAAATCCACACATATTCCAGGCTGGATATCTTAAAATTCAATTCGCTTTCAGGAATTTATAGTCATTTAGGTCAATGGTTTCAACACATAGTATATTGTCTTTCTCACCCCACTTTCTTTTTCACATTTGATTATCTAATGATAATATATTTAGTACACAGTTTAGGAATAACTCAGTCCTCTCACTTGATTACATTGGGCAAAATAAACATACATTGTGTATCTATATTATCCTAATTTCATAGTTAATATTAAAAAGCTAATACTCATTTGTTCACCTGATCCATAACTTTATACCAGGCACTATTCAAAGAGTCATGGCTATATTACTAACCATAACAGAAGAAATTCCTTGCCTTCTGGCAACTTACATTCTGGCATCTGGAAGGCAGGTAATAAACATAATATAGACAAAAATTGACAAGTGCTATTTAAAAAGTGGCAGTACATATGTTGGACTATTTTTTCCTTATATAATGGTTCTGTCCTGGGTGTGAATAATGCATGTGGCTTTCACAAACCATTCAGATGATCGTGTAATTAGACTCATTTCTGAGGTCTTCCTATAGTTCATGCATCAAACACAGGCCCTTCAGGCAGCTGTGCTGGGGTCTGTGGGCATGGGATGTTAAAGAAATGAGCATAGTCATGCTAACACTGCCCTCACTCCCTTACACATGTAAGATACTGTGATTGCCCGAGGCATCCTAATTATGAAGTATTTAATAGTCAGGATCTAGCACACACCTGCCAGAAACTTGAGAGAAGAGATACTGCACCAGGATTTTGATCATGCACGGGCACCTAGCTGGTAACCAAGTTCTAAAGATGCTGGTGGTGGCATAAAAACCACATGCCTTCAGAGTTCAGTTGGAAGTCCCTGGAGTTCTCCCCTTTGAAGGACAGGTACAGCCTCCTTAATCACAGTCTCTCATTCCACAAGGATCATTCACTGGCCTTAAAGCAGAGAGTGTGTCTCTGCCACAGCTTGGCATTAGAACCATGATTTACAAAGCCAGCTGACTGTAATTCTCCCCTGGACAGATGAGTATATCTGAAGGGTTTCCAGATGAGGCCTGGGGGCTGTTGCCAGAAGAGATGACATTTGATTGAGATATACCCTTCTCAAATATATTACTGCAAATATATGGTTTTGAAAATTAAATAACAAGTATATGTTTAAATGGCTCCTCAAATTTAGAATTGAACACATTAAATCATTAGGATTAAAGTAAAAATATGTATCTCATAATGACTTGGAGAAGTTTATTATTGAACAGGAAAAATAATAAATATTTTTTAAGGATGAAAAATGTTTAAATCAACAAGTCTGCCACTTTGCTTTTTCTTACAGATAAGTTCTCTATTCACTAGCATTTTAGATTTGTACTATGATGCTGTTTTTTAAATACCGTCTCATAGAAAAATCCTAGAAAATAGAAAGAAATCCATAAAATAATTCTTTTACCAGGCTGTCAGAAGCAAACTTAAGGGGAAAAAAGTAAAATCCATTTGCTTATTGCATATACTTGCTGTGTTAATCCGCTAATGATAGGAGGCATAAATAATTAACTGCTCACATGCCGCTTTGTAGTTGGAAATCAGGAATCTCATTTTTCCATGAAGCAGAACGATTCAAACCTTGAAATTCATCTTGTTTCCCTGTGACTTAAGGAATGCAAATCTCCAAACGGCTCCTACAGAAATCTTACTTCAGACATTGAATCTTTACTCATTTGTCTGTATAGACCTTGTTTATCATATACCCATAAAATATTACCCTCAAAATATTTCAGATTAAAAAGTTAGGGGCCAGAGAGGAATATTATCTAGCCTATGATCCTGCTTTGTAGCAATATCATTCCTCTAGGACCCTGGATGAGTTTCTATTACCTCATTTGAAAGATATGCACTGAAAGAGATTCTAAACTTTGCTTTCTGGGAAACTCAATCCAGCATTTAACAATTTCATAATTTGGAAGGTGTACGTCGTATTGAAAGCCAACTCGTGTTACTGTGGCTGTGACTTGGTTTCCTCTGTCTATCCTTCCCGCGGACAGAAAACGGCTGCTACGGTCATAGTTCTATCATCTCCTATGTAACCCTTACTACCACTGAACAGCCAGACCCTCTCTTCTCTTCCGCTGCGAATGTTAGTCCTATTAATCTTACAGCCCTATTTTTCTCACCCTAAAATTCTTACTTACCGTGAAACTACTCTAGATTCAGAACGGTAATGTTTCTATCCCCTCAAGCTCGTTTCATCTGGAAATCCTACTTCTAATTTCCTAACTATGAAGAACCAGAGTGTGTACAATTTAGTTCAGAAGCAGAAACCTCCCCATGGAGACAGGTCCACAGTGGTACAACAATTTCTGGATTTTTCTTCATGTGTTCTATAGAACCACCTCTGATACCATGGACAATTCCCTAGACTTAATGAACTTCTTAAAGAGAAGGTCAACTCTCACCTTTCGGCCAGAGAATGTTCTGGGTTTGAGATTTTAGTGTAAGAATCACTAAGGAAGCTTATTAAGAGTACAGATTCACTTCACTGAGGCATCCCTTCCCCCTCTCTAAATTCTGAAATGGGAGATCTGGGCCCAAACCCAGAGTCCTCACTTTAACAAGCCCCTCTCCACAGCCCCTCCCCACTTCAATGATTCTGAGACACATCTTCTGGAAATTACACTTGAGAAGCGGCTTCCTCTGTCTGCTATTAACCTTTTCTTCTGAGTTGACAAGAAGTAGGATTTGACCTGCATCCAGAAAGTACGGACAAGAAAACCTGACCTTCTTGGATTAACTGGAAGAAAGAACAAACTTGGTGGAAGCTTCTCAGCATGGCCTCCTCGATTTATTGTGTGGCAGTGCAAGGGAAAGGTCAGCATTGGAGATTAAAATATGGTTTATATAAACAGTGTGTGAGGCTGTGAAACAGGATGAGATCACTTAGGAAGTGACCGTAGAAGCACTTGGGGGCACTTTCATGTTTGCAGATTGAGAGACGCAAAAGAAACATCTGCAAAGGGACTGCTGTGATAACAAAAGCTTTTGAAAAGGTCTAGAATTCCACTCATGTTTTTCTCCACTTCACTCTGCATTCTGCATTCTGAGTGATCTTTTCTACATCAAATTGAATTTCACACAACCCCACTCCCACCTGAAAACATCTCAGGAACTAGTGATTTTAGGAGAGGACATTCTTAATCTAGTTTATCAGCTCTGCACGGCCTGGCCGGCAGCTCCCCTCTGCAGGTTGATCTTGAAACTCTCACCCACCCAGACACACCACTTTCTTTTCATTCTTCCAAGGGGACCTCTCTTTCCTGCCACTGGGCCTTTGCTTAGGGCGTTCCATTTCCTGGTATAGTCTTCTGTTCCTTTTTCCCGTGTTTCCCCTTCCCTAATTTAGTCAAATTCTCTCATCCTGTCTCTGCATTCCAGGCACATTATAACTTTTGTCATAGAACTTACCCAGTGCAAACAGGACCTTCACCTGTGTCATCATCCGATTTTTTTCTGCCTCCCCTACCAGACTGTAAGCACCATGAGGACAGGGATCTTGATCACTGTTTTACATATCTCTAGACCCTGGCCCAACACCTGACATGAAGTGATGCTCAATAAATCTTTAAAGGTAGAATTAATGAATACCCTGAAATAATCTGCGGTCTTATTGCCAAAGATGTGAGCCAATAACATATGTACCTTTCCCTGAGTTGCTCAAAGAAATTCACTCATATTGCCAGAAGTACCCTCACAACTGATACAGAAAAAAACAGCCTACTTCTTTTCTGAAAGGCATGTTCTAAATTTAATTTCTTTTACATTTTGCCCATTTCAAAGAAACATCGCTTTAACAAGCAAGTCATGGAACCCTAGCTTCAGACATGGACAGTTTGTGCTGATGAGTCTCACGGCAAAGAAAAAGAGTGCTAGAAAGCGCTCAGAGGGCACTTTAACCTTGCACAAGGGAATGACCTGTAGTTTACTATGCTGCAGAGATTATGGAATATAAAAACAGGATTTGCAATAAGAAAAGGTCAGCCTGGGAGGAAGTCACAGAACCCGTGGAGAAAAGGAGCTCGCTCTGCTGGAGGCTGGGACTGCCGCCCGGGGAACAAGGTTGGTGCAAACAGGCTCTCAGCCAGGCGTGCTTCCTTTCTGGTGTGCCTATTAGCTGGATGATGCCTCTACGATCTTCGGGCTAAAGCAATTTATGTAGCCTGGTGCACAGCTATGGGTCTCATTGTTTTCCTGAATCAACATGATATGTGTTGGACTTTGATTGAAAAGAAAAAGAGAGTGGTTGAAAATTTTTCCTTTTAGATTTTCAGGATCTTATCAGCTTTAAGCTGAAGTCCAGCACTTTGTGTAAGTCAAGTTCATGATATAAAAGACATATTCTTATTAAGTGCTGAGTTTTTGGAGAATGTGGTTTCCCAACAGGTAGAAATAATATATAATTATGTGACATATTACACTGTAATTTTGATTTTTAAAAAACTTAAATGCTTTATAAAGATTACCTATTATTTATCTGTGCATCTCTTGAATGAAACATGATTAACTCCTTTTTATGCTGAGAAAAATGAATATGTAAGATAAATGAAATAGCTTTAAAACTAATCTGTGTGGTGGAGTAAATTCAAATACTACAAAGTCTAGATGCATCTTTCTTTAATGCTCGGTATGCTTGATAAGTCAGGCAGCTGTCAAAGACGTGTATAATACAAGAATTATACATAGGATAAATTAAAAGGCTCTATACAATGTAGTATAGAATTGCCTTCAACAGTAATCCTATTATAAGATGATATGGAAGTCAGGGTCCTTTCAGAAATTCCAACTCCAACTGGCTTTTAAAAGCTATAAACGTGTTATCTCATATAACAGGAAGCCTTAGGTAGGGCAACCTCCAGGCATTACACAGTAAGGGCTGCAGCTCCACCTTCTGGCATTTCTCTCAGTCAGCCCTACTCCCTCCATATATGTCATATTCACTTTGTCCTCAGATTGGCTTCCCTCTGGGGTCCAGGATGGCAGCCAGCAACAGCTGGAATGGATGCAAGCTTCCCTATGCATGTCCAGCTGAAAGAGAGAAAATGACTTCCTCCCAATGCAGAATAAGGCACCTTTTCCTTCATCCGATTGGGCCAAGTTGGTCACATGCCTACTACATCCCACCAACAACAGTTGCCAGGTGAATGCCAAGATTCCATTGGCTTCCCAAGGTACCCTTCAAGCATGGGTCCAGCTTCCCCTGAATCACATGGGCTGTGGAGAAGGTAGATGCCTGGACAGAAAATCCTATTTGGAAGGAAGAAAAGAAGAGTAGCCCCGGGACAGACAATCAGTAGTATCCATTAAAGATGGCCAAAAATAATCGAGCTTTCAGTCCCATAGCAAAAACGTGTCCAGAGTAGAATTTCTAATAACATGAATTTTCTTGGGTTTTGAATATTCACCGATTACCTAGTTTGGAATATTTAATCACTAAAAATAATCCTTTCTTTATTATTCCTGTTAGCTGTATTATCATTTACTTCCATTTTTAATAGCCCTTTCTCCTCCTTAGGTTTTGAATCCCTCATCTTCTGCTTCATCAGGGAGCCCCATGGCACTCAGTCCATTACTTTACATCCAGCAGGGACCGAATCATTTGCCTGGCTGCTCGATTCCAGCCAATTGGCTGCCTTACTTCTTGGCCTTTTGGCTAAGAGTAAGCACAGCATCAGTTTAGTTGGTGTGGCATCTTCTACCCAGGGGGTCTTCCCTGTCCTGGCAGGAGGACAAGCCCTACAGGTTAATTACTAAGCATGCGGCTTTTAATTAATAATGCCTATGATTAACATGGAGCAATTTTTATCTAATATAGGTATTATGCAGATTGCAGATATCACCTCAAAAAACATCTCAAAGCATACTTGGGTTTACAGTATATAAGAAGCAAGCATGTCTTCAATGGTTAACAGACAAACACACACACGTACACATGGTTACAAAATTAAGGCTTCCTTGGTTGTAGTGAGTACAATTTAAAAGATTCCAGTATGATATAGGACAGCTTTGTTCTGAAATATTTCAAAAGATAATGAAGCCTACTGGTATATAAGATAAATAAGTAGATGACCCTGCCCAGCTCTAAGAAAACCCTTTTGTAATAACTGTAGTTTTAGAACACTAAATAAGTGCTGTGGAAGTTAGTAATTACACCTTTTTTCCTGATAGATACAGTCACAGGAGAGTGACAGTTGCTCAATTGTCTGCTATCGACCTAATGTGTTAAATTGGTTCAGAGAACAAAGCCCCATGTATGTTTTTGCTGACTAAAATGAAATTTCCATTAATTATGAATTTGTATATGTTCCAGTGAAAAGTAGTTTATATTCTCCACCTGGTTTGTCTATTTTGTTATTAATCTTGAAGAAGTTGATTAAGTCGCCTGGTTCACTCTTGCAGTTCAATTCTTAAAAAATAAAAATGTGTAAGATAGAAATTGTAATGCCATCTGCATTATAACGTAGCCTTTGCAACATACTAATGCAAAGATAATTTTTGTAAAAGACTAATAATGCTAACAGTAATCCTAACAGCACTTACTTGCTTTACATGAAGCATTTTAGTTATTTTCTCATCTCAGCTGTGTGAGTAAGTGCTATTGCTTTCTCCTCTTTGTAGATGAGCAAACAGGCTCAGAGAGGCTATGCCGCTCACTTGTAATCCCCTTCATCTTTGTGTCAAACATGATCTGATACACTTAACTAATGAGTGGCCCAATCAAAGAGCAGTTATGAGATGGGCAAGAACTTCTGAAGAATTAGAGGCAAGTGTAATACCCCACAGTTCAATAATGGAGAAACTGAGACAGGGATGAGTCAGGCATCTTGACAGCGTAAGGGTTTTAGCTCATATTACTGAACACGGCTAAAGAACCTGAGATTCAGTGAGACTCTGGAGCAAGTCCCTTGGCAAGGAGCGTATTTCTCTGGTCTGGCATATCATAGCTGCTGCTTAAGGAGAACAGTATTTCTTCCTGGTATTTAATGAGCATGGAGACTTGAAATTGGGCCAAAATCATCACATAGAATAAAGGTTAAAATATAAAATAATAATTAGAAGGATAATATGAGGGAAAATCATAAAAAATACTAAGAGAATACTTAGATAATCTTGAGGTATGGGATGACTTATAAAATATGGCCTTAAAGAGAGAACTATAGAGAAACAAAGCAACAACTTCGATTACATAAGAATTAAAAGGAGGAGAGGGAGTTAAAAGTAGAGCACTATAAACAAAGTTAAAAAGAAGTAGGTAAGCAGTGAAAAATTTTAAGCAACAGGTATGGCAGACATATGGTTACTGCCCTTAACACAGAAAGAGTTTTTGCAAATGATTAGGAGAAAAAAATATCCAATCCCCCCACACATATCACACAAGAATTAAACACATAAACAGGCAAAAAAAATTATAAATTTCCAAGAAGTGTAATTTTTAAATGCTTACCTTTACTGATAAGCAAATAAATGCAAAGTCTAATTAAGATAATATTTTATTGTCTCTATGAATTTTGCAATAAAGAAATAACAAAATAATTTCTAAAACTCACTCTCCCCTTTTCATTTAAACTTTGTTTTTATAAGGTACTTCAAGTTTTTGCAAACATTGAATTATAAATTTTACACTAAAGTAATTTGAAAATAATATACATATGTTAATACAGAGTAGTAACATCCAAAATCATCCCCATAAAACCTCTTCAAATTGATATCTGTTCGGCTATTTCAACCTCTTAAAAATTTCATTGGTCTGCTTTATCAATTTTAATAGCTCTCTCTCCTATAATTTATGGAGTCTTTGGAACAACAAGAGTGGACATTGGGTAGAACGTTTATGTTTCATGTAACATGTGGTAATGCCATTGTCTTTCAGAGTACCCCAAATTTGGGATCAGAGGCGTGGTGTTCGTTTGTGATTTTAACTAAATCTTGCTTTCTTCTCTTAAATCTGAATATGTGTGTGTGTGTGTGTGTGTGTGTGTGTGTGTGGATATCACATCTTTAAGTAAAAACTGAATCTACCACAAAGCCAAGTATAAGCACTTCGTGTTCTCTTTAACCCATGAAGGAGGCACGAGGAAAAGAGTCTGGGCTTTGGAATACGAAAGACTGGCTTGAATATCGGCTCCGCCACTTACAAGCTTTGCGATCCTGCATAAGGTATCTAAAACTCGGTTTCTTTATGTGCAAGTTGGAATTATAGTACCTTCTTGCAAAGATTTTAAAAAGCTTACAAAGTGACACATGCTAGACATTCACAAAAACAGTAGTTATTATTAATGAAACAGGTGGAAGATGAGAATTATTATTCACATAACTACAATGGACTGAATTATGTCCTCAAAAGGATATGATCAAAGCCTAATTCCCAACACCTGTGAATATTAACTTTTTTGGAAAAAAATAGAACCTTTGTAGGTATAGCCAAGTTAAGGTGAGGTTGTGCTGAAATAGAATGGGCCCTAAATCTAGTGGTTGGTGTCATCCTAAGAGAGGGGAAAAAGATACAGAAAAAGACACAGAGACACACACAAGACCCTGTGAAGGCCAAGGCAGAGACTGGAATGATGCAGCTCTAAGCCAACAAAGGCCAAGAACTTCCAGAAGCCACTAGAAGCTATGTAGAGGCAAAGAAAAAATCTTTCCTAGAGCCTTCAGAAGGAACGTGGCCCTGCCGACACCTCGATTTTAGACTTCTGGCCTCCAGTACTATAAGAAAATAAATTTCTGTTGTTTTGAATTATTTGGTTGTAGTAGCACCAAGAAACTAACACAATAATTTAGGTCAAATTCTCACTTGGGTGTTTGTATATCTTTTAAATACATAATAGTGATATCAGCTAACAGATTGGGCACCATTAGAAATTCCTTTTGAAGAGAATCCAACACAGCACGGTGGGCTGAAGCTAATGGCAATAATATACGTTAAAAAAACAAACAAGCAAACAAAAAACAAAAAACTTTTGCCCATGGCATCAAAATAATTCAAACTAATTTCAAAGACTGGGTGTTGAATTATGCATCTAATTAACTCTACACCTTTGTGTATATAACTAACTGTACACATCATTATCACTTCTTGGAAGTTATAGAAATGATGATTGGTGCTAAAAAGGTCATATTCTAAGGAGCGATTCTATCATTAAAATAAAATCTAATGAAAGAAAGAATTACAACTAAGAAGTTGACCTCATAAATGATGAATGATGCTGATTGACAGATGTCAGCAAAATGAAAGAAAATAGGAAATTCGCAATACACTTTCATTGACCTCAGAGGTTTCAGGTTTGTTTGTTTATTCGTTTGTTTTAGTAGAGCAGAATGGACTCTTCCACTCTTTTACTTATGCAATTAAGTTTATGGAACTCTCTCTTATTCTGACATGTGTTTCCCTTCTACTAAAAGCCGAAACGGAAGAACTTCAAATATTTTAGAATGAATTTTGGCAACTGGTTTCTTGTTTTAAAAAAATCCTTTAAGCATAAATCTCCTCAAGGAAAATAACTGTTCTGTTGAGTTTAAGCGGCAACAGTTTTGGACGTTAGGAAAATGTTAATACTAGCACTAAAATTTATTCTGTTAATTGCTCTAATAATCAATAAGTAATTTTCATTCTAAACTAGGTTCTTTATGTGACTTAAATAAGCCAACTGAAGATCATTTACGTCTCAATAACAATTCCTAATAATGTCACATCATTAAATTCCACCCCGGTTCTCAATAATGCTGGTTAGTCACCAATAAAGGGACTTATTACCTGGGTCAGGTCCTCAGGGCCATAGAGTGAGCCAATGGGTGAAGGATTTTCTTGTTAAACCATGATTCTGAGTAAGCCTGTCTTCTCCTGGGACTTCGGCCACAATTTACTTGCATAGTTACAGACTGACCTTTTTCTTCTTTCCGTCTCTGTCTCTCTCTCATTTCCTTCTGTCTCCCTTCCTTCTATATTTTCCTTTAAATAGAAAAGTTTTAACTCTAGTAGTGGCAAAAAATTTATCAAGGGAAGAATCTTCTGCATCTTATTTCACATTGCATATGATTAACAGAAAGAAAATAATTTAAAGAAAATAAAAAAGTACACCAAATTTATGGTTCTTTACACTGAAAAAAAAAGAAGAAGTAGATATTTGGGAATTATCTATGCATGTAGACTGATATAGATTTCCTATTTGGACATTATTTCTAAGAGAAATATCTTGGGCCTATGTTTCTAGGTTACTTATATTGATGGAATTAAATAGCCCCTAGTCCCTTTATGGTGTACCATATAGTTGTAACAATGTAGAATCCACTGGGTATCAGTAAAAAAGCATTTTAAGGCTAAAGTATATATAACTAAAATAGTGAAAATCATTACTATTTTAAAAGTCATTTTTAACAATGCTTTTGTGATACCAACACACTTGCTGATAATATTGAAATTTTTATGTTAATTAAACAACCTCTAACCACTGGGTACATTTCCGATACGTAAACTTTGTAATTACCTCCATTACTGAAATAGCTGGTTTGATTTATCCGTGCCACAACACCATCGTAGCTTCTGTTATTTTGTCTTTAGAAAAACATAAGTCCCAGCAAGGGGATATAAAACTATTACTGTAAATTAAATATTAAAGCGAACTTATTTTTGCATAAGAGTGCTGTCAAGTAATGGTAGCGATAGTTGCTAAGATATAAACTATTTTTGGCTTTTTTTTTTAGAAGCACAAATTAAAATCCAATTTTCAGTTTTGGTTGGTTTTTTTTTTTTTTGGTAAATTGCATGTAGCTAGTGTGTATAGTTTTACTGATGGTAGTAGCTTAAGGGGAAGCTATTATAGTCTTAGTTTAGCGATTAAGAAATACAACATTTGTTGAAGGGCTAGGCCTTTTAGTCTAGAATGGATTAACACTTGATCCTTCCTTAAGCATTTTTATACAGGAGTGCATTATCCTTGGAGCCACCCTGGGCTCCATGCCTCATTAGCTTGGGTGTTAGATAAATCAAAGGCAGCCTCGGAGACAAAGATAAGCAAACTGCAGGCCAGCAAGATGATGATGTATGGATCCAGGAGGCTAATAGGAAAGTATTGACAGGAAAATGGTGTGCTTATCCTGCAATCACTGCATATTGCAATGAGAGCTCCCAAAAGCAGATGGGATACACTTCAGGGAATGCACGGCTACAAGACTGTTAGGCAGAAATGGATCCTCCTGTTTTAAATTCGAACAAGAACTTAGTTTCTTTTTAGCAGCTATTCAAATGCATTAGGTTGTGTAACACAGGCCACAACAAACTCTAAAAAGAGAATCTTATTTTAGAAGAGTGAATGTTGGAATTATTTTCATTCCTGAACATACTTTTCTCACCAATATAACCTTCATGTAGCAAGGAATAAACAGTTGTTTCTGCTTTCCATGATTAGGTATGCCCTATCAATCTTTCATACATTAGGAGTTTGCTTCTTGATATGCCTGTAGGGTTCCAAAGGAATACAACCCGAGAAGTTTTAACATGAAGGAAAATTTATTTGTATATATATATATATATGTGTGTGTGTGTGTGTATAAAATGTGTCTGTAGCTAAATAACATTTTCAGATTCTCATCTGCAATTGCTATCTTAAGCTGAATTAGACTTTTAAGATTATGTACAGAGTCATACTCAGAGTCTTCTACTTTATGAGGGCTTTTGTCCCCCTCTCTTTTGGAAATCATGCATTTTGTATATTTTGTGGCTAATTCATTCACTTGTAAAATTTAAGAATTTAGTGTAAAACATTAATAATATGATGACCCTATCCATTAGAATCACAAATTCAAAAAACATTCATTAATACTCATTTGACCTGAGCCTACTGGGGTACAGCTGTGGGTTGAAGGTTAACTAACAGAATTGATTTTCCAAATCATGATGTACTCATTCAATCTCCTTTCCTGGCTCAAAATAGGACTCTGATTTACTCTAAGTGATGGAACAGGCAACTATTTTTCTGAAATAAGAGCCGCTATGGGTTCTCTGGTTCAACTCTCATTTCCAGGACCGTAGAAACCAAATATATTTATCCAGGTGATGACCCAGCAGTTACTCCTAAACCCACAAAAGTCTGGGTGGTTATTTGCACAAATACACACTAACTCATCCACCAGAGTTCTTATGAAAGTGGGCCTGCTTTGTGATCAGATCACTATATTACAATGATAGGTGAGTATCAGACTTGTTCACAGGAAGTGAACCAGAACCATCTGTAAGACAGGCTAAGAGAAGAGATCACAGGACAGCCCTGCAACTTAGAAAACAAAAGTTACAGAAATTGATTTGTTAATTTTGCAGTTACTGGAATGCTCAACATCATTATCTAAAATCCTCAGATTTTCCCATGTATAAGGCACTAAGAGACTTTATCTGATATACTATATGTGTGAGTTTAGCAAAATCGTTATTATTGGAATAAGCAACATATCTTAGGTCATGATAAATCTTTCGTCTCCATTTCTAAATCCTGTGTTCAAAGGCAAGTGGAGAGACTTGAAGATTTGGTAGTTTAATTGCATTTAAGGGCAATGAGTAAAGAATCAATGAAACTCCATTGCCAAGTCCAAATTTTATAGATGAGGAAGAGGAGACCCCTACTACTCCTCAAAATAAAACCATTTGTCAAAAGCCAAACGATTGGCAACACAGAACTAGATTCTGGGTCGCCTGACAACTAGCTCCATGCCTCTAACATGCTGCCTCACCAATCAGCATTTAAAGGTGCAAAGGTGGGAGATTACTATATCACAGCTATTAAAAATGAAAAAAAGAAGTGGCTTAATTAAAAACGGGTACTGAAACACGAAATGAAAACATAGTTTTCCCAGGTCACTAGATATCTGTAACACAGTTGTATCATTGCAAAGAAAAAGGATTGCAGTGGACTGCCGCTACTCTGGCCCGCATGGCTGACAAGTCAGAAAGTTCACTGCACTGGGTCACCCAGGTCAGACACCTTGGGCACTCTTGGTTTGAAGGAGAGAAACTTTGTTTCTCCTGCTTTTCCCATCATCGACTAGTGCTTTACCTACTGTACTTACTACTTAATCCTACCCTTCTCTCTCCATTTCCCCAAGAACTCCTGAGTTTATGCTTAAAATTTAAAAAAAGCTTTAGCACTATTATTATGCCCAAAGTGAAGATTATAAAAATCTTTCTGAGTGAAAAAGAATTGTATAAATATACAATTCTATAAAACCTTAAAATAAAATGTCCACTGGTTTACCTTCTTCTAAAAACTATGCATTATCTTAAACTCATAGAAATAGGTCACATATTTTCAATTTTTGACCTTAAAGTTTTGCTGCCCTTGACTAGAAGCATATTCTCTCTCTCTCTCTCTCTCTCTCTCTCTCTCACTTCGAGAGGAAATGGCCAAGTGGAACATCAGAATCCACTGCAGATAACTGGTCAAGTTGGGATTTTTGTTTGTTTGTTTGTTTTTAAATGCAGATCTATTTGATAAATCAATTCAATGGTAATTCTAAGAATAATCTATAAATGCACTACACACAGGGATTTAAAAATCATAATTAATGATGTCCTCTGTCATACCTCTGAAGTTACCCAAACATTTATCTTTAAAATTATAAGCAGAAGCTAACTCAGAATTCCTCTCAAGCCTGCAGTGGTGGTCCTTAGAAAGGAGTGCCTTCACCACTGAGTAACTCTTCAGGAAGCTGCAAGGAAATCAGGCAACCAAATAAACAAATTTCGTTCACAAAGGAACACTGGAAGGCAAGAAAAGAGACTACCCTAAACGTGCTACCTATTCATGCCTAGCCGGTGTTGGGAACTGTCATTTATTTCACCTAAAAACCAACCCTGCGAATTCCCAGCGGGCAGAGGTGTCCCCTTCATCGTATTCTGCCTTTGTTCTGCGGGCCGGCTGCCGTCTCTGCGCCGCCCACTAGCCCGGGGAACACGGTGATTAATGCACAGCTCCCTGCCCCAGCCGGCAGGCCCGGCCTTTGGCTGCTCCCTGGGCAGGTCCCGCGCAGTCACAGCGCCGCTGTCCCTGCGACTTTAACTGCCTTCCTTCCCTGTGGCCGTCGGCAGCTGGGCCTCCCTCCCGGTGGCCTGACTGGCTGCCTCCTGCACTCTGGGACTCGGGCAGGGTGCGTTCATTACTCATCTGTGACAATAACCCATCGAGTAAGATGTAGAACTCAATTCCAGCAGAAAGACCTGTAATGTCGGAGTCAGGAGGTTATCGCTGGGGGACCTGCACCTTGCTCCTCACCTCTCTTATCGAGAGCTTTACAGCCTCTGCTGGGGCCAGCAGCTTGTAAAGCTGAGGGCGGCAGATTTGCCCTCAGATTAGCATACATCTTCCTAAGTGGTACTACATTTAATTAAAAAAGTAAACCTTAGTTAATTCTTTTTTTCGTTACTGTGGTATAGGAAAAGAGATGTGCATTGTAAAATCGGAGTTGACCAATAAGAGGAAAAGAAAACAGACCTCCTGAACTCATTTGATTCTGCCCTTCTAGCCTTCTACCCCTCCTGGGAGGCAAATGACTCATTAGTGCCTCAGAATCCTCTTCCTGTGTCCCAGGATGCTTGTCACAAACAAACAAACAAACAAACAAACAAACATCAGACAGCTCCTGGCGCTTCACAATGCAATATAGTGTTTGCAGCTGTGGTCTTACTCCATCTCGCTGTCTCTGGCCTTTCATGTTTTCCTATGAGGGTCAGTGGATTTGAACTAGTGACTAAAGTTTTGATGTGTGAATCAAAACTAAATGGAGCATTTGCTACCTCTGGGAAAATTCTGATTTGATGACAATTAGAAAACTTCCAAAGCCCAAGTGCAAAAGAGATGGATCAGACTAGAGAGGGACAACTCTGGAATACGTCTTTGCATCATTTACTTATCTTATGGAACCACTTACATTGAAATATTAAAGTGAGACATCAGCATTAGGCTCACTTCAATTTCATTACATAAAACAGATATTCATCAAATTGTAATAATTAACCAGACATAAGAAAAGATTTATTACATTTGATAAGAAATTTCAGGTCATGACTGAAATATCAATGAAAACCAATCAGGCACTTAAATACCATAAACTGCTTAAAGTATTTTTCAGTGATTTTAGTAGGCTTGTTTGTTGACAGGTAATATTGCAAAACCAAAATTTGAGAATATTTAGAGACTTGAAAAATACATGAAATTTTAATTAGCAATGGTGTAAGATAGAGTAAAACCAAGCAAAATAATATAAACTCAGTGTATAGTTTCATGTAAGTGCAGTGATAATTATCATTTCTTTTCAAACCCCTTTGTTACATCATCTACCTGAAAAATTTCAAGATCTTAACCTACATTTTTAGGAAGTTAACCTCTTCTAAACAACACAGTCTTCCACAGCTTTGCTGTTTTCCAGTTCGGTCCATCATGCCACTTCCCAGCCTCCTACCTTCTCCTCCTACTATTTCCACTTATGTCACGCCTGTGCCATTTTCATTAGAAATATCTTAATATCTTAAAATATTTAAAAAATAAAAGAAGTCACTATCCCTCCATTCTTAAAATATGTAACAGAACTCATTATCCCTCCATTGACTCTCCCTGTGAATCAAAATTTAAAAAAGAGTACTCCAGAAAGTATACAGACATTTACTTAGAGAGAAGACAGCCTAAATCAGCATGACCACAGAATTCCACGAAACCCAGTTCCTTAATGTGTTTATAGTTGCTATGTTTTACATAAATCGTACTTGTATTTGGGGAAATCTGAATTTAAAAATCTCACCTTCTTTTCTGAACCTGTAAAATGTCACTGTACATTGTGAACTCCAAGACACAAAAACGTTACTTATTCCTTAACATTATTTGACTGTGAAATCCTTTTACGATAACATCTGTGAAGGGTAGCTTCCCATAGAAAACACTTGGAAAAGTCTATACCTTCACTTTTTCTGGATAGTATACTAGGGAATTTGCTAATATTGCAACATCTCTTGAGGGTTGTGAGGTAGGAGGCAGGATAACATAATGAAGAGCAAATTCAATAAAATATGCAAAACTCTTAGAACAGTTCTTGGACCCTAAGCGATTGTTATCAGCTATTATTACAATAAAAAGTCACCTCCTCTCTGAGGCTTTTTGCAACTGCTCTAGGCAGAGAGCTACCTCCCCCAGGCGAACACTCAGCTGATATCTCTGTCAGGGCAGTTATTAATTGCATTATTACAGCCACTTTACATAAGTGTCTCTCCATTAGCTTCTTAGTAGACAGCCAATGTTTACCCCCTTCTTCCATCTTTACAGTCTAGTACTGTGTCGAGCACATGGTTGGCAGTAATAGAAGTTTGTTTAGGGAATGAATCAGTCAATGACTAAACTTTTATTCACTTTTCACATTAAAATATAGACTTCTTCTAAATATATAACAGGATCAAGATCTGCCCCCTAGCACTTCAAAGAAATCAAAGATAATTCATATTATTACAAAAATAATATTAACCACCAAATCAACCATGTAAGAAGACTATTTTGTGCTGGGTGTTGTGCTAGGTACTCTTACATACATAAACCTCCTAATCTTCCTAACAACTCTCTGAGACTGATGTTATTATCTCCACTAGGTAAATAAAAAAACTAAGGATGGAGAGCTAGGAGGTGCGCCTAGAGTCATGCAGAGAGGAATAGGTGAAGCAGAGATTTGAATCCAGACAATCCTGAGTCCAAATTTGCAAGTTAGCTGCCGCCCCACTGTCAAGGAAACGAAATGCAAAGGAGAGGGCAGCGCTCTGTGAGCCTCGCCTTCCTGCTCAGGCGCGTCTTCACTGGCTGCGATGAAAAGAAAAGAAAAGAAGAGGAAAGGAAAGAAAAGAAAAGAAGAGAAAAGACAGGAAAGGAAAAGAAAAGAAAGGAAAAGGAAAGAAAAGAAAAGAAAAGAAAGGAAAAGAAAAGAAAAGAAAAGAAAAATAAATAAATAAATAAAATACACCATTCCCCTGTCCTTCCTTACCGTTCTGTAGGAGAGAGTGGTGCACGGTGGAAACTCAACAGATTTCAGTATCAGTGCCTTGTTTTTATAAGCCAAATTAGTTTATCTAAGTCTCAGTTTTCTTATAATGGACATGATGGGTTTTTTTCAGTTAAATGTAAAAATCAAGTATGATACCTATTAGACATTCAAAAAATGATGTGATTATGACATGTTCTCCTTCATTTCAGAGCTGTACTTTCTAACAGCGGGCAGGGCCTGGTCCTTTTGGGCTTCTACTCCCATCTCACTCTGATCCCCTTTGACCTGTTCTGACACTATCTACCTTAACCTGCCCTTTCGAATTCCATCACTGACCTTCCAGTTGTCAAATCCAATGTTCTTTTCTCAATTATTATTTTCCATGACTTCCACAATATTTACAAACATTTGAAAATATTTTCTTAGGATTTTCTTATTTAAGAAGTAATCTCTATTCATTGGATAAAAATTTTAAGTCACAAGTAAAATATAAACAGAAAACTAAAATCACTTATATACTCATTTAAAATTAAAGTCATTAATATTTTAGTTTATTTCCTTCCATTATATAAATTAGGTATATCTATATATTTAGATTTGGAACATTATATAGGAGCTTTAATCCACGTGTATTATTTAATGCCATAGCATAATCATAAACCCATGTATTTAAATTTTCTTTTAAACCAAAATACTAACAGCCAAGGCATGTACCATAATTTACTTGACTCTTCCCAATTTATTTTTAATGTAAACATTATGATAAACATTCTTACATGTGAACCTTTTACTGACTATGTTGACTTGGAATATAGAGCTTAAAATAAAAGATATATTACATGGGGGCAGACAGTATATGGGAAATTTCTGCATGTTCCTCTCAATTTTACTGTGAACTTTAAAACTACTCTAAAAATTAAATAAAGTCTATAAAATGCATGTGTTGCATTTTTAAAAAGATTTTATTTATTTATTTTTAGAGAGAGGGGAAGGGAGGGAGGGAGGGAGAGAAACATCAATGTGTGGTTGCCTCTAGCACACCCCCTAATGGGGACCTGGCCCACAACCCAGGCATATACCCTGACTGGGAATCGAACTGGCGACCCTTTGGTTCATAGGCTGGCACTCCACTGTGAGCCACACCAGCCAGAGCTGTATTAACATTTTTGAATTCTTGATATATGTAATTAAGTTGCTTTCCGGAAAACCTAAACCTCCCTTGTCCAATATGAGGGCCACTCATTGCATGTTGCTATTTAAATTTGTATTTATTAGACTTTTAAAAATTACAAGTTCAGCTTCTCAGTGAAAATAGTTACATATCCAGTGTGTATAACAGATATGGACCATCTCCATCATTGCAAAGAATTCTATGGGACAGTGATGAGGCAAGAATGACCTCTCTAGAAGGAAGATGCAATCAAGGCTCCATCTGCATTTTTGCTTGATCCTGAAAAAGGGAGCAAATAAGGAACTGGTGAAATGTTCAAGCTACGCAGATTAACTACATGGTAGAAAAGAGTTGAGATATGAAAAGCTTAACTCATATGTTTACCACAAAAATTCAATTGTTTTTACTCTTACTGACTTTGAAACCATTTGACTTACTCTTATGATGAGAGTTACTCCCCACAGTAGAAAGAAAACCAGTCTTCTAAAAATACTTATGTTGCGAAAGGCTTTTTTTATTCTCAAAGAGTCTCACTTGGAACTCTGAGTTAGTGGTCACCAAGCCCCACTGTGGAAGAAAAGGAACTTTGCAGGGCTATCGAGTGAGATGAACCAGAGCAGTAAGCTGAGGCTCCGAAGAGGCTGGGAGACAGGAGGAAGGGCCAAGCAAGAAGGTGCTCATTTGCCTGAAGTTGGGAATGCCTAAGTAAGGCCTCATTTCAGAGCAAAGTCTCATAGTATATGTGTCTCAGGAAAGTACCAGGAAGTACACCAGGAAACGGACCACCATAAAAAGTGCTGTTTAGTGTACAAGTGTTATATTGGACCCGAGGCCAAGTTCAGTCCTACTTGTATGAGAAAGCTTGCGAAGACCAGCTGCATTGCCAGATCCCACCAGCCGATCATCCATATAAATGAGAAAATTATTATGGGGTGGGGGCGGACCATGAACCTGGTATTTGAGTCATTGCACAATCATTTATCTTACCTACCCTTTAAGGAGACTTCTCTGCTCTTTCCTGAAGCACTCATAAACCCTAGGGAAGACCTAGGACACCTGGATGCCCAGGGGAGAGCCAAGCTCCCATGTGTAGTCTTGGAGACTAGACAAGGCACCTGATAGCTTCAGAGAGTGAGAATATCCTACTACATGGAAAGCTGGCCATGACCTTCATTACATTGTCAGCGGTTGGGAATAGTGCTCAAGGCCAGGGCTGTAAGGAAGGACACTCATCTTGAGGATATTGTCAGTCGACTCTTGTTGACTTTGTCAGTCACCTTAGTGACTTTACTCAGATCTAGTTTCACCATTTCGACACGTTGGGAAGAGGTTTTCATTCCTCTCCCACCTCAGAGTCAGAATCAGAACATGGACAATGAGAACTGGGGGCAGTGTATTAAGGGAGCTAAATCAGGATGGGCATCTCTATACAAACGTTTTAATTTCATTCTATAAAAGTGGAGTAGTGTGAGGTGTGAGCAATGTTAATAAGATTTTTCACACTCTTAGCTAAGAGTAAACATCAAAAAGAGGCCAAGAAACTCTAAAAGTCTCTGTAATTTATGGTAGCATCTAGAAGACCATCTAGAAGGCTTATAAGTTAACTAGATCTGGACAAAATCATAAACTGTGATAAAAAAATTAAGAAAACAATGCTTTATTAATAGAAACATAATTAACTAGTCCATTGGGGTTTTTAACTTGCCGGGATATAACTACTAGAGATCATTTGGCCCGTCCCATGAATAAAGTGTATCTGAGAGTTGTAGAAAAGTACCAACTTAAGGATAAGACTTAAGTTCCTGGACCCAACTGTGCCTCAAGTTAAAAGGCACTCCCAGATTTCCCAATTAGGAGAGTTAATAAATACCCTTTTGAGGTTTAAACCATTAAATTAAATTAAATTGGGTTAAATTGATAATAAAATATAAAGATCACTACAAAGGAATATAAATAGAATTATTTTCTTTCTATATTTTGTCTAAAGTGTATATAAGATTTGAACAGGTGAAAAGGAGAACTGATTTAAAGCAAGTTGAAGGTATCTGCTTGTCTTTAATTGGAAGTCAGGATAGTGCAGTATGTGGGAGGAAGTTATAAATTTGTATTACCTGGTTTAAGTATTGGTCATACCAACTACCAGCTGGGTGACCTTGTACACATTATGCAATGGCTCTGTGTCTCAGGTATCTCATGTATAAAGCAGGGAAAAATACAGTACCCACCTCATAGGGCTGTTGTAATAATTTAATAAATTAATGCCTATAACACATTAGCACCTGGCACACTGTAGCATTCTATTAATCTTACTTACCATTATTATTAAGATCTAACAAGGTAGAGTGCAACCAGGTTGTGGGGTTTTTGTTCCAAATGTGGGCATTTCTGTGGGGTGGTAATCATTATACCAAGCTCTTAATCATTTAACTATTAAATGAAATACTGGGTAAACCATGAATATAAACAACAAAATAAATCATGAACATAAAGGTAAGTTATTTAAGTTATGTTTGATTTTCATAATGCTTTGGTATGTCATTTGCAAGTATAGTAATATGTGTGTGTGTGTGTGTGTGTGTGTGTGTGTGTGTATCCCTCAAGACAATTCAAATATAAATATAATAATTTAGGTCCTAATTATGTCCTAACAAGGATTCATTATTCTTCTTAATAGAGACATACCTTTAAACTCACCAGGTCTCTTATCTTTTTCACTGTGTAAATCATTTTTCAAAATACCAACTAATAAGTAAGTGAAATTATCATTCACTCCAATCCTCTAATCTTTATGATATTGAGTTTTAAATTATAATTTTGTATTCGCATAGTTTTTTCTCAGCCACATTTACTTAAGGTTTTGATGAGTACGAAAGATAATTTGTATCTGAACCATGACCTTAAACTTGGCAAATTGCTTCCATATAATTGTTGACTATATATAAAATAAAAGGAAGTTCTCAATCTAAGTAATGTTGGGGGGGTGGAATTCTCTATTAGTTAAGGTTTTGAGAACTAGTTATCATCATCTAATTCAACTTGGATAATTTATAAATTGTGAAATAAATATAATTCTATCAATAACTATTGATAATTGGTAGTCCATTTGGATGTTATATTAGGTAGAACTGTAATAGAAAACTGTTTGACAAAAACATTATAAGGAAAGTAAAGTATAGGCCAATACTGTCATAAATATAGACACAAAAATCCCCAAGAAAATATTAGCAAATCAAATCCAACAATACATGAAAAATTACACACCATAATTTGTTGGAATTTATTCCAGCCATGCAAGGCTGGTTCAACATTCAAAAATAATTATTGTAATTCATCACAATAACAGTTTAAAGAAGAAAATCATATGATCATATTGATGGATGCATAAAAAGTATTTGACAAAACTCAAAACCCATTCATGATAAAAAAAAAGTCTCAACAAGCTATAAAGGAAAACTTCCTCAACTCGACAAAAAATATTTTTTAAAGTCCTACAGGCAATACCATACTTAATGATGTGAAACTAGATGCTTTCCTGCTGAGATCCAGAATAAGCAAGGATGTCTCCTCTCACCACTGTTTTTAAATATCATACTTGATGTGCTAGTAAATGTTATTAATAAAAGAAATTTTCCCTTGGAAAAATAATAAAAGGTATACATATTGGTAAGGAGGAAATAAAATTGTCTTAGTTCACCAATGACATGATAACCTATGTAGAAAATCCCAAAGAATTAAAAATAACTCCTGAAACTAATGAGCAATTATAGCCAGGTTGTAAGATACAAGGCCAATATGAAAATTAAATCACTTTTTAAATATACCAGCAGTGAACAATTGAATTTGTGATTAAAAACACAATACCATTTACATTAGCACCAAACAAATTAATTACTTGAGTATAAACCTAACAAAATACATATAAGATATATATAAGGAGAACTATAAATCTCTAATGAACAAGATCGAAGATCTAAATGGATGGAAAGATATTCCATGTTCAGAGATAGGAAGACTCATAGTGTTAAGGTATCAGTTCTTTCCAACCTGATACATAGATTAAATGCAGTCGAAATCAAAATCTCAGCAAGTTACTTTGTGGATATCCACAAACTGATTCTAATGCTTATGCAGAGAGGCAAAAACCCCAGAGAGCTAGCACGATATTGAAGCAGAAGGACAAACAAAGTCAGAGAACTGATACTACCCTACTTCAAGTTTACCAAAAAGCTATAGTAATCAGGAAAGCATGGTATTGATGAAAGAAAAATCATGTAAGTCCATGGAATAGGATATAGAGAGCCTGGACATAGGTTCGCTTGAAAATAACCAACCAGTCTTTGATGAAGAAGCACAGGCAAACCAATGGAGAAAGGATGGTATTTTAAACAAATGGTGCTGGAGTAACTGGACATCCACATGAACAAAACAGAACCTAGACACTCATCTTCCACCTTTCACAAATGCTAACTCAAAATGGGTCGTGAACCTAAATGCAAATGCAAAAGCAAAATGATAAAACTCCCAGAAAAGAACATAGGAGAAAATCTAGTTGATCCTTGGTTTGGTAATCGGGTACTTCTTAAAATTAAAAGCTCTTGGCCTGCTAAAGCTTTTAAAAGAATGAAAAAAAGCCACCCACTGGGAAATAATATTTGCAAAAATTATATACCCATTAAAAGACATATCCAAAATACACAAAGAATTCTTAAAAAAAAACAAAAACAATCCAATTCAAAGAGGGATAAAAGATCTGAAGAAACGCCTCACCAAAGAATGTAAGCAGATAACAAATAAGCACATAAAAGGGAGCTCAGCATCCTGGTGTCACTGTGGCACCACGAATTGAAACAGTGAGACACAACTACACACCTGTTAGACTGGCAAAAATCCGAAACACTGGCAATACCAAATGCTATAGATGATGTGGAACGTGAGGAATCCTTATTTATTTCTGATGGGTATACAAAATGGTACACACTTAGAAAGACAGTTGGGCAATTTTCTGCAAAACTAAACATACACTGAGCATATGATCCGGCAATTACACTCCTAGGCATTTACCCAAGTGAGTTGAAAACTTATGTCCACACAAAATCTGCACAAGAATGGTTATAGCAGCTCTACTTATAATTGTAAAACTTAGAAGCCATCAACATGTTCTTCGATAGGTGAATGGATAAACAAATTGTGGTACAGCTACACAATGGAACATTATTATGCAAAATAGAGAAATGAACTCTCAAGAAAAAAAGAAAGAGACTTAAATGTGTATTGCAAAGTGAAAGAAGTCAACCTGAAAAAGGCTACATACTAACATGATTTCCACTATATGACAATCTGGTAAAGGCAAAACTGTAGAGATAGTAAAATGATCAGTGGTTACCAGGACATGTGAGAGGTAGTGGGGTGGATGCGTGAAGCACAGTGGTTTTTTAAGGCAGAGAAATTATTCTGTTTGATACTGTAATGACGGATACACAATATTATGCATTGACAAACCCACATAACTGTACAACACAAAGAATGAACCCTAATGTAAACTATGGCCTTTAGTTAATAATAATACATCAACATTGACTCATCAATTAGGACAAATGTACCACACCAGTGCAAGATGCTAATGGTAGAGGAAACTGGGGGACCGGGGAAGGAACAGGGAGTATGTAACAACTCTCTGTACTGTTTGCTCAATTTTGCTGTAAACCTAAAATTGTTCTAATAAATAAAGTTGTTTAATAAAAACATGATTCCTAAAAACCTTTTATCAAATTTCAATTAAATAAATGAATAAAATGGAAAATTACTGGTTGGATTGACTTAGTAAAAGTATAAAATTCAATAGTGGACATCCCACAGAGAGAATATCAGGTAAATTCCAATGCCAATTGAACAGATTAACCCCTCTGCATGCATGCGTACACACATACAAACACACACACAAACACAGAGTCCATATGGTCAAATTAAGGCTCAGTGAAGACAATTAGGAGAGCAGATTTCACAAAAGAAGGAGGACAGAGATTGTTAGTCACCTGTTAAGGTAAAATGAAAACTGCAAAATCATTGCATTTTTATGTTTGCTAGCCAACTGATGTCTGCCACACAATTGAGTCTAAAATCTTTATGTCATTTGCAGTTGTCTTTACATTTTAGCTATACTATCTGAGTCAAACAACTAATGAGAATAAATGAGGTCAGCTCTAAACAGAAGTGATTCTGGGAATGCAGGGTTGGAAGAACACTATTGATTGATGTCCTGTTGGTCAGAGGGCCCTACCAGAAGTCATCGATGGCTAAATGTCAGCCTTGGGGGCATATTGAGCAGTGGTCCTCTAGGGGTCAGTTCTGCACCTGGTGCTGTTTAATGTTTCCACGAGCGCCTCCAATGACGTGCCCTAGAATGTGCTTCTTACACTGGTTTATAGTTTGGCAAAGATAATTTTTCATGATCTACATAATGTGGGGGAGAAACGTTACAACAGGGTGATACACAGAGGGAAAGTACAAAGAATTTTTTTTTAGAAAACAAATTGCCTGTGTATAGCATGGAGTTGGCCCTGCTATGAAATCTCCACCCGGGCCCTGCCTTCGTGTCCTTTAGCTGACAGGCTGCCCCTCAGTGAACCTGAGCAGGGTCTCTACTCTCCGGAACGGAACCATCTGAGATGTCTTTTGCTGGACTGAGCCTCCAGTGAAGAGCCTGGAATGTACTGGGCCTGAGAAAGATCCTTAAATGACCCTGACATGTAAATTAGTCAAATTTACTGTTAGCTGTGAGTAATGGAGGCTCCTGGCATCGCATGAAGATAAACTGGAATAAAAAATACTCACAATTGCCAAAATTACCTCAAAGACAAAATGCGAAAATCTCATAAATTATAATATTTTAATTGACTAGCTTATAAATATAGATTTCTTATTGTTTAAAAGATAAATTGTCTACAGTTATAGTTTTATTTTTTATTGTACTAGGCTTATAGTGATATAATAACAAGTAGCACAGGAATTCTGAAAATGAAAAAATAGTCATTATGCATTAGAATGAACCAAGAAGGCTCCACTTTGGAACTGTGCTTTGGAAGAAAGGAAGTATTTGGATTAAAAAAAAAACCAAATGGTTATTTCTCTACAACCAGGTGTAAAAGTATGCTCCAAGGCAGTTCTCAGGCTTGGTACTATTGCCTTTTGGGGCTGAATAAGTCTTTGTTGTGGGAACTGTCTTCTGCATTGTAGGATGTTTAGCAGCATCTCTGGCCTCTACCCGAAATATGCAGCAGTGCTTCTGGGTTGTTAGAACCAAGAATGTGACACGAATGTCCCATGGGAGAAAGGCACTATTACCCACTCCCACTCCCAACACACTGAGAAAAAAAATCAGAAATCCAAAAGCTTTTTTCTTAAATAAAAATGCTAGATTACAGTAAGATTAAGTAATTCTGTCATAGAAAACAAGAAAGAGGCCGATTCATGACTAGAGTCCGGGTCTTCTGGGCCTCGTTCAGATTCTTTCATAACCTAAGTTGCTGCTTGAGTTCCGGAGAGCTGGACAAAGTCCAGGAGTGTGGGCTTGGGGAGTCCGTCCAAGAGCCGGCACAGGAATCATCCTTGAATGGACTGTCGGTGATTCCTGTGATCCTGGGACCCTGCTGGAGTTGGGCTGATGACAAGCTCTTCAGCTCTCAGGACAGAGATTCCTTCGTGCTCCAAAGTTAAGGTCAGGGTGGTGAGGGGAATAAGAGAAGTTTGTGAAGGCCATGAACCCCAAAGCTGAAAGTAATTTTAATTCACTTCTGTAATTTCTGGA
>PVJD01006380.1:0-99342 GCA_004026545.1 Mormoops blainvillei | reverse complement strand
TCTTCCTCTGCCCTGTCCTGCTTCTCTCACCCCCTTAGGGCTTTCTCCCAAGAGCCTTCCCTCAATAAATCATGTGCACTCAAATCCCAGTCACGGGTTCTGCTCCTAGGAAAGCCAGCCTAACACAGCAAGCATTTCAGTTAAGTGTCTTGTTAGTTGCTTTGTAATAAGAAGTTCATATGTTTATATCCATAACATTATACGTATAGCTGCTTCAAAGTCTGTAGATGAGATTTCAAAACAGAATTTTTCTATTATCAGTTATTCTAACTTTTAATATACACAGTTTCTAATCTTTTTTTTTTTTAAGGTATTGAACTTATCCCTCAAGTGAGGATAGAAGATTTAAAGCAGATGAAGGTAAAATTGCTTGGTCATTTTCTAAGTACTCTCATATTATGCATATTAGCAAAATCAATATATTTTTGTTTCTCACCTAGTGTAATTATTGTGTCTACAAAAAACTTATGTTGGATCATCTTTGCTCTCTTCGCAGGCTTACCTGAAGCATTTAAAGAAACAACAGAAGGAGCTAAATTCTTTAAAAAAGAAACATGCAAAGGTACAGTGTTTTTTGTGTTCATACATATTTTTTGTGTAATTTTGTTTGCCTGTTTGTTTGGTGTTTTTCTTTTAACTCTCTGATGAAAACCTAAACCTCCTATTTTGTGTTATGGAACAATGACTTCTTCATAGCTAAAAACACTACTTAGAAACTACTGCTAGCCAATTGGATAGCCGTACCTGCATTTTAACTGCTTAGACATGAGATTAAAACAGAATCCCTTTGGGATCCATTATCACTGATTTGTAATCTTTTTTTCCTGGTAGTTATTTCAAAGCCGTAACAGAGCTTCACCAATGTAAAAATTGTTTAATAAAATAAATTTATCTAAACTAATGGGCCATAGCCTACCTATTGAAGACCAGCTCCCAGTCTTAGCCTTTGGGTACAAAAATGCCCGGGGCTGCTGGCAGACCGTGTGCCGCACAAAGTGCATGGAGGGAGATGCTGACAGACTCTATCTAGGCTTCTCACTCAGGGCCCCAGAGAGCGAACTCCTCTCCCTTTTCCCCTATTACCTAAGCTCTGCTCAGTGGCCTACTTCTGAAAGATAGGTATTTTTCCTTTTTACCCATAAGAAGAGGTCTTTCGACAGTGATCAGTGATCAAGAGAAATTATAAGAGCGAGCTGCAAACTGAAGAGAGCAGCAGGAGGCGGCCTGGGGAATTCTTACCTGGGCTGAAGAACTTCATGGCACCTTCCTGCTCTGCAGTCTCTGCTCACAGAGAAAGGCAGGAGAGGGAATGCCTCCTTTCTTCCTAAGATGCATCACAACTGCTATTGCTAGAAAGGTAATATGTGTCCTCTTCCATTAAGGCAATGAGAGCAAGAGAAACTTAATTTCTTAAAAGGACCTCTGAGTTGTTTTAAATTAATCCTGCATTCCCACTTCTTTATACTCTGACCCAAGCCTCAAACCAAGGCAGTTCTGTAGACCTGCACTAGCGTGATGGGCCTCCAAATCACTTCAAAGATCAAGATGCAAAGAGCTTGGCCTTGGAACTCTGTCATTTCTTTACCGGTGTGCCCCTTTCAGAAATTCGGTCTAATGTTGTCCTAGTAATAGCCCCTGTATTATTGAACTGATGGCTTAATGAATTTGCTGATATCGAGATCACTTCAAAAACTGTCTGCTCCTAAATTTCATGAATAATTTTATTCAATGGATGTCATTTTGTTGCCTACAAGGGAAACTTGCTACACATTTTTAGAAGAGCGGGACTATTAGAGACAGAGCTGTTTAAAATAGTGACTTAGTTTTGTTGTTCCCTGACAACTTGTAATATGGAAAGGAAACAAGAGAGACTGCAACCTGGATGACTTGAATTATTAGGAATGGAGCTGGTACTCACATGACAAGACGTCATCAGCAAACTTTCCTTCCCCTTAAACTGAATCCCTGTTGTTGAGGCAGGCATTTATTTCAGTGGCCTCTGGGCTACTTGAAAACTTAAAGTTTTGGCCTCGTCCTCATTTACTATTTCCTTGAGGCATGACCAGGAAATGTACCGTGACCGATAATAATAAGAACAGCAATAACAGCAGTTAGAATTTTTGCTTGCTCGGTATTTTCCAGATGCTGTGCTCATTACCTTACATGTCTTATCTATTTAAGTAATTTTTGTTTTTTTAAAGAAAGAATAGTGGCAAAGATGATATCTTCGCTTGGGCTGCTGTAACAAATTATCATAGACCAGGTGGCTTAAACCATAGACATTTATTTCTCACAGTTCTGGAGGCCGAAAGTCCAAGGTCAAGGTGCAGCCCTCTCTCTCCTGTCTCTTCTATTAAGGGCACTAATTCCATTCATGAGGGCTGCACCCTCATGACCTAATCACACCCCATCTCCAAATTCTATCACACTGAGGTTTAGGGTATCAACATAAGGATTTGAAGGGAGGCACAACCATTCAGTCCGTAAGAGTTGAAAAATTATTTTTCTGTGAGATAATTTAGAGGTGGCTTTAGGAGCTCTTTCTCACCACTTCAGATGCCATTGTGCTTCATTCCTTCCATTTTATTCATGCCGTTGGCAGGGAAATATTCATATGATTTAATAACCAGTAAATCCGACGGATGAAAGAATCCAAGTTGCTTTCCATTGTAGAAAACAATCTTGAGCTTCTGGGAGCCTCCCACTATAGTCAAATCAAAACCAAAAGAAGATTTTAAGTCCTTAAATCCCACCTAAATGGACTTTTTAAATAGTTTAGTGTGCACTTTTTGGAGGAATCCTCTAAAATTCCTTAAGTCAAGTAACAGAGCTAAATTGACAGTAAAATATGCATACCATGCCTGTTGCTTTTTAGAACACTTTCAGAGGCATTTCTAAGCAGCTGAAGGCGTTTCACGACTTGTTTTCATATCTGCATGTACTGCAGAAGTTCAGGTTACAAGTGTGTGATTATAAACTTATGAATGAATTTCTTCTCCCACGTTAAACACACAGGGGGCCCACTCTTACTCAGCTTGCTATGGCAGTGTAATTTATGAACTCTTAATTCTGTAATTTTTTTGTAGAAAACTACTACTACCAACAGTGCTAACATCTACAGTATTCAATGCCACTTTTGTGTTGCACATTTTACATATATTCTCAAATCCTCATATTATCCCTGAAATAGAAATAAACCTATCTGCATTTTAGATATGAATAAAACGAAGTTCAGAGAGGCAAGTCCTTTGCCCAGGGTAATGTAGTTAGTTAATGCTGTTATAACAAAAGTGCTTTTCATCTAGTTTAACTGTCCAAGGGCTTGCAAATAATTAGACCTTCCTGTCTATACATTTTCTATAATTTTTCAGTCTATAATATTTTCCCAACATTTTCACTGTCTCATCTGAGCTAACTTCTATGATGAAAGATATATATGAATGCTGACTTAAAACAACAGCCATTTATTTAGTTCACAGTTTTGTGGGTCAGCGGTTTGGGCTGGGTTCAGCTGAATGATTCTTCTGGTGTCAGCCAGGTTCCCTTGTTTATCTGCTGGTATTGCCAGTCTGGCTGGGGATAGGCAGGTGCGGGATGGGGGCTGGCTGGCTTAGGGAGACCTCTGCTGAGCCCCTTCCGCGCTGCTTTATGTGGTCTCTTCTCTTCCAGCAGGGTAGTTAGTCCAGGCTTGTTCACAGGGCAGGGGTCCCAGGAGACCAAGCAGAAGCATCAGGGTTTCTTGAGGCCTCAGCTCAGTACAAGCACACCTTGATGTCCACCTCATTCCCTTAGGTAAAGCAAGCCATAAGGCTGGCCCAGATTCAAGGAGGAGGATGCCACCTCTTGACAGGAAGAGAGGCAAAGTCATATTTCAAAGGGAAATGGATACAGAGGGAGAGGTAATTGTGGCCCTTTTTGCAGTCTACCAACCATTTGCTAGATGAGATCATTTACTCCTAATATAAACATAGCTTGAATGAATCGCCTAACTGGTAGAGACAGGATTTGAATAAAAAAATTCTTTCTGACTTCAGAACTCAAGCTCTTAACCACTACACTTGGGTACCTGTGAGTTTTCCCCATTATTTTTCTTTCCACACATCTTCATGATGGTCTTAGTAAAAGATTTTTAAGAGAATTCATAAGTCTGTCAGGGCACAAATATCTTGACTTTCTTTGGGACTGGTTTTTCAACATGTGATCTTTAGATCAAAGCTTGAGGCTTCATAAAAATGCATATTCTTGTGCCCATTGGAAACTTCATATGTTGTTATGATCTCTAAGGAGAGGTCTAGGAAAACACTTTGAAAGCTCCACTCCCCTGCACACTAAATTTTGAGAGCTGTTTCTTTTGGAATATTATTCAGTACTCTTTACTGTCCCTCAGCCCCTCAGTGGAAACCCACTAACTGCCTGAGATGTGCAGATCAGACCTTCTTAAAAACCAAGTTTTACCCTCTTGTCAAGCAGTAGTGGTAAAAAGCTCCCCTAGCCTTTCCATGACACAGTATCCACAAACTTTCTGTAACAGTTTGAAGCTACCTAAGGTGGGGCTAAAACGTGCTACCCAAAAGCCTTGGGTTATAAAATAACCTACCAGAAAGGGAAGGTGGCCTGGGTTGTACCCTCCCAACTATAGCACCCATGGCTCGACCATGACCTTTGGTAGCTAAGAGCAGAAACTGTCACTTAGTCCATATTCCTTGACAGGAGGTGCTCTCCACCCTTATGTATCAGCCTGGGTAAATAATGTCACTTCTCACACCTGAGGGAAGCAGAGAATCCATGAACTAAATCCTAGTGGTTTAAAAAAATAAACGTGTGGTCCAAAAGAGAGCTTATTTCCAAACTTGAAGATTAGCTGCAGGATAAAGAAGAAATAGTGGCGTGAATATAAGAATCTGCCATTTGCAAAAAAGCACCATAGAAATAATAAGTGTGTGATTTGCTGTTAGGATAATGAGAAGAAAAAAACAGGGGTAATGACCACTTAAGCCCCAAACGAGATCAAGATACTAGTTAACATACTGGTAGTCTCACCCTGTGAATGCAACTGGCCATCAGACTTCTACCTGGCTCACACTTTCTAGAACCACCTCTTCAACTTGAAGTGAAAACAAGAGGAATGGTTGGCAAGGATCCATTCTAGAGATACAAAATAAACAAAACTAATCAGCAGTGGTCCCACCCCAGCATTGGACTCATCGAAGTCCAGAGCTAGGGTCACTTTCATCAGGAGACAGGCATGCTCTTCAATTGTCCAATGTAGTCAGATTCTTAGAGCAAAAAAAAATTTTAAACCCAAAGCTGGATCAATATCCCCAGTAACACATTAAAAGGAGAATTGCAACTCAAATTTCTGTAAGGACAAAGCAAGAAGTCAGAGAGAAAGTTGTCCAAAGGGCAAGTCAAACTCACCTCCCACGTTGGTGCCTCGAGAGTCTACAGGCCAGCTTCATTCTCTAAAGGAGAGTAATGAAATCTGAAATCTTTCATGAATTTCCTAACCTTTCCGTTTTGGCCACTAATTCAGTCTCTTCTTGTAACAAAAAAAGAAAGAGAGAGAGAGAGAGAAAGGAAGGAAGGAGGGAGGGAAGGAAGGAAGGAAGGGGGGAAGGAAGGAAGGAAGGAAGGAAGGGAAGACGGAAGGAAGGGAAGGGAAGGAAAAAGAGAGAGAAAAAAACTACATCTGTAGACTGGATTCATCCCTTGGGCCACCAGTTTGCAACATCATCATTAGATGAATCAAATGAAATGCCTGAGAAACTGACTAAAATTTGGCTGGTAAGTAAAGCTACTACTGAAAAATTTGCTCTTTGCTATGCAAGCAATTTAACTGATAGCACCACGACTGCTGTTAAACTCATCAATTGTAATTCATGGCAAAACCTCAATAAGAGACCTCCAACTCTTCCACCCACTGAGGCAGTTTACTGGGAATCTCAAAGTTACATGCTGAGCAGTGGTGATTTACTCAGATTTTCAGCATCATCTGAAGTGCGATAATTCGTGCCTGTAGTCACATCAGTCACAAGAATGCATTGCAGAAGTTTTTCCCAAAAGAAGCTGGATTTAATCTTAACTTCTATAAGAAACACATTCAAATTTGGCTTTAAGTTACACATTTATTCTTGCAAAATCGCCCAATGAAGATCAATTTTTACGTCAACACATCTAATTTTAGTACTCTTGACCTGAATGAACGAAAAAGTGTATATCTCTTGTATAGTGTCTTGTGATTTAATTAATGACCTAAAGAATAAAGTCAATAATATACTTTTTTTCTTAGTTAAAATGGGTTTGAGATTATTTCCTGGCTCCTCTGTTTTATACACCAGGAAACTGAGGCTTGACCCCCGCCACGTGATGACCCTTGTACCTTTGCAAAAGAAGTGGTGTCTGAGAACTGGATTATCCCAAACCACTTCAGTAATCTTTGCCTACTACACAGAGATAGAGTTTTAAGCACACGGAGAAACATGGAGATAATTTTTCAAGATGAGCTGTCTTATTTGTATTAACTATAATCATTAGAATTCAATATGCTTCTGATATTTCAAATTATTTCTGCATACACTAAATCACTTGATATCTCATAACCAACCCATGAATTATGTTGGGCAAATAGATCTTGTTCAGTTTTCTAATTTAAAAAAAATGAGGCCTGGAAAAATTTATGTATGTTTTTATAAGGCCATTCGGCAAATTATTAACTGATCTGGGACCATAGTCCAAGTCCTCCTGCTGCTTTACCATGCTGATTTTTTACTCATGCAACAAATATTTATTGAGCTTCTCTTTGTACCAAGTTTTGTGTCCCAAACAGAAGACTTGTCCTTGGAGAGTGTGTCTAATAGATTTGATTCCGTCATGAACACCTTTTATGGTAAAAGCAGCCTCATTCCTCAGATCTAATTGGTTTAATAGGTTCACTGGAATATTTACGTAAGAAATAGTGTGTGTCAGCTTACTTTCAAGCCTCAAATTCTCTCCTTTTCCTGTGCCACACTATAATATTTAAAGAAACAATCTTCACCCTTCTTTCAACGATATTTGAGAGATACATAGGAAGATGTCACCTCTAATGTTTTAATCTAGACTTGCACAGAGTTCCTTAGTTATTTGCCCAGGAAAATTAATACATGTGCTAGTCAGGCGGGATGACTTCTAAGTCTTTGAAGACAGACTAAGAGTAGGACATTATAGCAGGGCATTTGTTTGTTTGTTTGTTTGTTTTTCACGACAATGCAAGAGTAGTTAAATCCATTCAAAAAAGAATATGTTGAGTGTAAATCTATTCCCCAGGGCTATCGATTAAGCTTGGAGGAAAGATTTATTGGTTTAATTATTCTGTTGCTTTATCCCAAGTTACTCACTGAATTTCATCATGACTATTGAATAATAGAAATAAGGTTTTATGTAACTATATTTTATTTTTTTAAAGATTTTATTTATTTTCTTTTTAGACTGAGAGAAAGGGAGAGAAACCAATGTGTGGTTGCCTCTTGAGCACCCCCTACTGGGGACCTGGCCCGCAACCCAGGCATGTTCCCTGACTAGGGAATCAAACCGGTGACCCTTTGGTTCACAGGCCAACACTCAATCCACTGACTACACCAGCCAGAGCTATGTAACTCTTAAATATCATATAACAGGCATTTCACATATGGCTTATATTGTATTTACCTTTAATCCTAACAACTCTGTGAAGTAGGTATCCCTATGCCAATTACAAAGATGAAAAGACTGAGAGGGTAAGTGATTTGTTCCAGGATTTGAGACTGAAGAACCCGAGCTCTTAACCCAGTGCCATGTTGCAGAAGCGCTGACTGAAAGGTGTTTGTAACACAGCAGTACACACGCATTGGTAAAAGGCCAGATTTACTTGCTGTTACAACAACAAATTAAACAAGATACTATTGCATGTAATTCCATGACCTTCCCCAAATCTGCAGCAAGATGACATCCCCTTAGACCACCCCAATTGTCCCCATTGTCAACTCCTGTTCTGAGAACCTTCCCCCACCGGCACCGTTCTCTCCATGACTTCTCCCAAAGGCAGTTACCCACCAGACAAGAATGCTGGGCCCTTATGCACCAATGCATTTCTGAATAATACATGTGTAAACAAATTGTAGATCAAGTCTTGTGTTAATTTACTAACAACACCGGAAAATTAAGGAAATCTTGGTAAAGTTAAGAAGTCCTTTCTGCCTTTATATTGCATGAAATCTTTTAAAGGTGTTCATGAGTAAGGCTTGCTTAAAGTCGAGCCTACCTCAGGAAGAAAAAAATTTCTTTTAGTTAAGTCACTCACTTTTAAAGAAATAAGCAAAAGGAAATATGACCATGAGCGTGGTTATAAAACCTGAACAACATTTATCAATTTCAGTCTCAAACACCATTTCATTTCTCCAAGTTTCTCAAGAGTAAGACTAGGCTATAACATGAGATATTATTTAGAGCTGGATATTACTGATTGTGCTGATTTCCTCTATGTTTGGGCGGCTAAGGAAATCTGATTTCAGATAAGTCATAGGTTGTGGGCAAATTATCAGGAGGAAAGAATGTTTATAGAGAAATACTTATTTGCAAAGCATCGAAGCCCCAGTTTCAGCGATTGAATGAGACAGATAGGAAATAGTTTAAATATCTGTAAGGCTGAAGGCCAGTGCTCCTAAACACTCTGTCATCCTCATGTGTGCTGGTGAAAATGCCGAGTAATAGGGATTCAAAGTTAGCTGATAGCTACAACTACCTTGGCGATTCTTATTGTGTGATGATGGCATTCAAGACCTTCCAAAATGTGCCAGGTGTTTAGAAGCCATATCAGAAGATGAATAGTTATATCAAGCATATAGAGCAGAAAGATAGCAGCTGAAATAGTCAATAATATTATAATAAGTTTGTATGGTGACACAAAGTTACTAGGCTTAGCGTGGTGATCATTTCATAAGATATGTAAATGTCAAATCACTATATTGTACACCGGAAACTAATATAATGTATTAACTTAACTTTAATAAATACTTTGTCAATAAATTTAATTAATTAATTTTTTGAAAAAAGAAATTTGGCAGCTGAACTTGGATATTTGATGACCAACATGGGGAAGAGGCAATAGACTAAATATCTCAGATAACAGGACAAAGACAAATGGGTGGAAATTCCATGGAAACATGCATGTACAGCAGGAGGGACTTTGGGATGATTCATGCTGCGCAGTCGTGGCCAAGGTCTCCTTCTGAGGCAGACGTGTGTACTAGGCTGAGGCTAAGACTTCCTCGTTGAGCATACACCAGAACAAAAGACTCATGTTGGGTGGGACATTGGAAGTTCTTCCAGTTCCCAGACATAGTCACTCCTTAATTTCCAAACCTCTGGGTTTTCCCAATACTCTGGGAAAGCTGGTGAAAAGTATGCCAGCCACACACAGGGCACAGTGCATCAGACATGCTGAGAGTCCCACTTGTAACTGCAAATTCTTCTTATTCAGGAGCACAGTACCATGCAGAAGTTACACTGCACCCAAGTGGACAAAATTGTGGCACAGTATGACAAAGAGAAGTCAACTCATGAAAAAATCCTGGAGAAGGCAATGAAGAAGAAAGGGTAATACTATTTATTTCCTCAGGAATCCTTTTGCCTCTTTATATTTTGTCCTCTTTTTTTTTTTTTCATAGTTTAGCTGCCTGTTAAAGTGAAGGAAGAGCTTAGTTCTAACTCTGTTTCATCATTAAAAATTATTCCTGGAAAATGAGAGACTCATTCAGCTAAAAGGAATGATTAAAGTAGAAAAGAGAAGCTTTATTCAACTTCTATAACTATTAGTTAATGACAGAATAACTATGTCTCCCGTGCATTTTCTACTCAGGTATCTGGAACGCGAATGGGGAGGAGAAAAAAGGACAAGCTAAAGCTGCGAAAATTTAATGACAAAAATCATTTTACATAGCCAAAAATAAATAAGGTTGATGCATTAAAAAAATGTAATTTTTGATTTTTAATATTTCAAGAATTCTCAGCTTGTGCCACAGAAAAGACTATTGAATAAAACCGACCATTGTATTTACTGTGAAAGATTTTGTCTCTAGAATTAAGCCAGGAGAATGATTCTCAAATGTTACAAGCTCAGTGAATAACAGACAAGAGGGGAAACACACTCAGTACCAGTCACTGAGAAGTAATAGACTTGATGAGATACCTAGCATTTTTTAGAAAAATGCTTCTCTCAGAGACCCTCTCAATGAATACTATGGCGAAGCATTCTGACCTAGACCACAGTAAGTCAGAGCGTAGATGCTGAAAACAAAAACTCAGAGCCTGTCCTGGTTTCAGCAACGATATGGATATTCCAAAAGGAAAAACAAATAACACAGAAATAAACAGTAATGGTTGCTGGGCAATTTCCTAGAATATATTTTCTAATCACAATAGAATATAATGCACAAATCACCCTACGATGCCAAGAAATGCTATTTTCTCTCTTACTGGCATGTGTCAAAGGCAAAAATCTGGCTTTACAACCAAAATGGAAGAATTAACAATTCACTTCAAGGCTGAGGATCTATTTTCAACTTTGTATCCCAAATAATATTTTCTTGAATAAATGAAACATAGCTTGAAGAAAAACAGGAACCAGAATGGAAACTCTGACAACAGATCCTTAACAATGAGATAATTGTTAGGTCTGAAGTGTATCTTTGTGTAGTGGTTGAATTGAGTAATCACGACACAGAATTTTGTTAGGTACGCATCTATTACGAGAAAAATTGATGCTGCCCAATGAGCCATGGCCTCCCATGTCTGATGAACAAATTGTCTTCATCAGATAGCTTTGTAGCAAAGGCCCACGGGAATGGGAAGATATCTAACGTCTGGCATGCATTTGCGATTTTCCATTTTCAGGGGAAGTAATTGTCTTGAAATGAAAAAAGAAACAGAAATTAAAATTCAGACACTGACATCAGATCACAAATCTAAGGTAAGAAAATGTCTGTTTTTACAGCATCAACTTGCAGAAGATAACTTTGTAATTTTTTTGAGGGTACCTAGTATAAATCAGAAATAACATTAACCTGGGCTAGCCTGGGAAGTAAAGGGCCTAGGCCCCAGACTTACTGGCTTAGAGAAAGGCCATTTCATGGGACATCTTTCCCTTCATCCGTAAAAATATGCTAACGGTGTTCGTTCTCTGTCTCAGAGACATCAAGCGAAACAATAAATGAATACACTAAAAGAGAATACTTATAAAATAACAGAATGCTTCCCTATAGAAGTTGCATTAAACATGTGACAGAAAACCACCCAACTAGGGGATTGAATAACTCTTTGATACTCCATCCTAACTTTGCTGTGGAAGTTGGTGATAAGAAAAAAAATCAAGAGTTGATATTCTAGGAGATGAGCCTAATTACTTGTATTTCCTCAAAGACACAGGAAAATAGCAGTTCGGGAGACCCAAATTAAGTTTGTGGACATTTGAAGAAGTGAATGCTAAGTTCCAGTCGAGAACAAATAATTCTTCCAATGATAATATGTATAAAAGAAAAAGAACCTTTAAAGAAAGCTCCCAACTATAGCTCTTGGTCAAACCAGCCAGCCTCCATATGTCTACATGCACCTCTGTCATCAGCCCAGTGACCCTGCAGGCCAGCCACACTGGTCAAGCTGAAGTGCTCCTTGGAGCTATGTGTTCTGTGTTTGTTCTGCCATGAAGTCCATGGAAGCAGTAGGCCATGGTCTTTGAGAGTTTTTCCCCATTCTCTCTTTCTCCCTTAGCTTTTTAGATGCTTTACATAAATAGGAAAGTACTGTTCAAACCTTGGCCAGTATCTGTTAGCTTTTGCTGCATAATAAGTCATGCCAAAATGTAGTGGCTTAAGCAACTACCATTTATTAGCTCACAACTCAGTAGCTCAGAGATTTGGGCTGTACTCAACTGGGTGGTTTTTCTACTGATTTCTTCCAGGCTCACTCATGTATCTACAGTGAGCTGAACTGGTGGCCTTGCTCAGATATCTGCTGGTTAGCTGGCTGCTGGTTGCTTTTTCCTACATGATCTCTCAGGCTCCAGCAGGCTGGCAGAGGCTCAGTCACAGGGAAACCTCGGGGTTCCAGGTAGAGCAAAAGGGCAAGTGCTTTCCAAACCTCTGCATGCATCACATTTGCTGCTGGCTCATGGCAGAAGCAAGTCACGAGGCCAGCCAGCTTCAAGGAGATGGAGAAACAGACTCATCTCTGGGGGAGAGGAGCTGTAAAACCACATTGCAGAGAGCATTGATACAGCATCTGTCAGGATGACACAGTAAATCATGATCCAGGAACAAGAGAAGCCACCCCTTCCATCTGTGGCCTGGTGGAAGTGAAACTGGACAACCATGAGTGATGAAGAGCATCCCAATAGAACTGGTAGAGGAGTTTAGGGAAAGCTAGTCAGTGTGATAACGGGTCACCATGGAATATTCAGATCCAAAGTGATTGATTTTTTAAAAAGTAAGCTATGACTTCCTAGTTCCCATTGCTTAGGACCTATCTTTTGCAGGACGTAGGCATCCACTGACTCACAGAGTAAATTGGTGGGAGGGCTCTGAAGTGCGTGAGTAATGTTGTGTTTGCTGTTGCCACCCGAAGTATGAGAATGGCAGGAGGCACCACCCCCCTTTCCCTACACAGGTCAAGGAGATCGTGGCGCAGCACACAAAAGAATGGTCAGAGATGATCAACACGCACAGCGCGGAGGAGCAGGAGATCCGGGACCTGCACCTGAGCCAGCAGTGCGAGCTGCTGAGGAAGCTCCTGATCAATGCCCACGAGCAGCAGACCCAGCAGCTGAAACTGTCCCATGACAGGTAAGAGAGTTCGCCACGCCCAGAAGGAGCGCCTCATTAAAAAGAAAAAAACAACCAACCACAGTTATTTTGCGTGCGTGAGCTGAGGTAGTAAGTGAAATCGACGTAACATGTAATATTGAGCTTTCATGTATATCATCTCGTAAGACTGATGTGAGCAGGAAGGACTACAAGAAAGGCCTCCGCCATCCAATGGCTTACATGTGTTGTTAAGATACTAACACTCACATGGAAAACTAAGTCAAATTACAAGTAGTATATGATACATAGTGAAAAAAGAAACTGTCATAGGACAAGGAGCATCCAGCCCTAAAGAGCACCGCTGCCTCCAGAGTGGCCTTGGAAAAAGTAACCTGGAGTCTGTTAGGAAGAAAAGAAACAGGAGGGATAAGGACCAAGGAGTGCAGTTCCCAGAGTGCGTGGTTACGATCACTCCATGGCTGCAAGTGGACAGACCCTTCTTAGCATCGTTAGGGCTTCTGTGGGCTTCAGAAAGACAATCCTCATCAAGAAGCACCGAAGAAGAGTCCGTTTATTTTGGTCTCTCCCTGCTTCAGAAAATCGAACACAACATGTGAACTACCCGTAAATGGTGAGCTGGGCCCCCGCCCCAGCAAACCCACACCAAGAAGGACGTCTCTGTCAGTTACTCCTATAGACTGCAGTTTGCTGCGGCTTCTCCCCCAGTGCTCACTCCACGCCTCCGTTAGGGTCTGTTGATACACACACAAGAGTAGAAGATAGAAGCATTGTACAAATAAATCAAACAAGACACTTTTAAAATACGAAATTATCTGATTCCATTCCCGAATTCCCCACCTTATTTTGGAGGGATAGGTATAGCCATAAGAGCCTGCAGTGTTTTTGGCAAAGTTTCCAATTCTCATTCAAGACGACTAAGGGCCTGCGGGTTAATGCTCGACACCGTTCCGGTGTTACAGTACAGCTGGCCTTTCAACGGCACAGGTGCGCACTGCACAGGTCCACTTACATGTGGATTTTTTTCAATAAATACATAGGGTACTATAAATATATTTTCTGTTCCTTACGATTTTCTTAATAGTTTCTTTTCTCTAGCTTTATTATAAGAATATAGTATATAATACATATAACATGCAAAAAATGTGTTAATCGACTGTTTATGTCGTAAGGCTTTCAGTCAACAGTAGGCTATTAGCATGAAGTTTTGGGGAGACAAAAGTTATGTATAGATTGTGCACAGGGTCAGCACCCGTAATTCCTGTGTTGTTCAGGGGTCAACTATATTCTGCTTCGTTGTATGGAATTAGAAGCTGTCTTTTCTTTTTTCCCTTTCTGTTCCTCAGTCTGCCTTGGGCCATTACTGCAATACCAGGTTTCCGGTGTCTGCCTTTATTCAAAGACACGTCTCGGAATAATGTGCTCTTTCTAATCTTCTTTGTAGTTGAATAAAGAATTTTGTAGTTCACTAAAAAAAAATAAAAAAAAATTGTAAGCCACAACAGTAGGCATTATTCAAAAGAAAAAACAAATAAGACTAATTTTTCCTTACTTAGGAAGTCATCTAAAGAGACCATACCTACTTACTAATTTACCTTAAAAAATAAATCTACGCCAGGGGCATTTTTCAAAGCAACAGCGCGTTTAAGCTTGTTCTCAAGTGCCCTGTGCTGCTGTTTCTTTTTCACCATTACAGCTCTCGTTCTTGGTTCATCAGTCTTGCCTTCTTAACCCTTAGCAGCGGCATTTGCTTATTGATAAGTGTAAATGAATGAATGAAGGCTGGTTAGTTCCCACCCCGGTTGGGCGCACAAGGCAACTGAGCCATGTTTTTCTTTCTCTCTTCCTGTCCCTTCCTCTTTCTCTAAAATCAGTAAACATGTCCTTGGGTAAGAATGTAAAAAAAGAGACAGAGAGGACAAACTTTAAAACTGTTAAGAAAGAAAGAATGGTCAATTTACTAACAAGTTATGGAAAAATTTGAGAGCCATTTTCTGGGGCCAGGGAGTCTGTATACATAATCCGGCCTCTGTGGCCCTAATGTCTCCAGCTGCAGAAACTGTGACAGTGTGTCCATCCCCCTTTCTCCCTTTTTTTTAACAATTAAATTTATTGAGGTAACACTGGTTAATAGCATTATATAGATTATAATTCAGCATCTGTATACTCTGTTGCATGCTCCCCACAAAATCTGGTTTCCTTCCGTTACCATAGATTTGACCCTTATTCCAATTTGTCCTCCACCTGTCCCCTCACCTCTGGTAACCACCATTCTGTTGTTTGAATCTATGAGTTTTGTTTTGTTTTGTTATTTTCTTTGTTGCTTTTTGTTTTATAATCCACATATGAGTGAAATCATGTGGTTTTTGTCCTTTTCTTTCTGACTTATTTCACTTAGCATGATACTTTCAAGATCCATCATGTTGTTTCTAATGGCAATATTTCATTTTTTTACAGCTGATTAGTATTTCTCTTTGTGTATGCTTATGTATGGATATATCTCCTACATCATCTTCATTCATTCTTCCTTTGATGGACACTTGGATTGTTTTCCATCCCTCTAATGAGCACATACTGTTTAGGTAACTAGATTTCCTGGTGACTAGTTTTTAGGGAGTACTTCAAGGAGATGTCCATAGGTTCCAGAAAAGAAAATCTTTATTAAAAATGTTTACTTTTGTACTCTAAATTGTATGCCTTTAATGTGCACATAAGTAATTGGAGATACGAGCCTTCGTCATGGGCACACATGCATTTGCACACACAGTGATCAGCTGCCCTTAGACACCTTTGTTTCCCTATTTCCTGTGCTTATTTGAAACCATTTAGTTCCCTTCATTCCCACAGGTGTTAGCTAACAGGAAGGTCACTCGTGAGGTTGGGAACATTCTCTCTCACTCTTTCAGGCCACCCGATCCCCCGAAAGATGGGGCAAAGCTGGAAAATCATTGTATTTTATGGACATATTGTCTCTTCTTCCCAGTCCATCACTCCCCCTTCCTCACTGGGCGACCCACCGCGCTCAGGGAGAAGCATGCTCATGAACTGGGGCTTCTTCCCCGCTTCGCACCAGGTGGGAAGTAACTCAGAGAGCTCTATAATGAAAACAAAAGTGAACTTAGTCCGGTTGTTGTATGTGGAATATTTTTGCTTTTTAATTTTCCTATTACAGTTAAAATCCTGTGACATAAAACTTACATTTTAACCATTCTTAAGTGTACAGCATTAAGTTATTCACTCCGTTGTGCAACTGCCACCACCATTCTCCTCCAGAGCTTTTTCATCACCTCCAGCTGAACCTCTGTATCCGTTAAACACTGATGCCCGTTCTCCCTCTCCCTGTTCGTTTATTTTTAACACATAGGGAAAGCAAGGAAATGAGGGCACACCAAGCTAAGATTTCTATGGAAAACAGCAAAGCCATCAGCCAAGATAAATCTATCAAGAACAAAGCAGAACGGGAAAGGTAAGTGAGAACACTCTCTGCGAGAATAGAGCACTGACTTGAAGACATAGGCTTAACATTTATGTGTGTATACACACATACTCACGTTTGAGATATTAAAACCCTTGTGAGTTTTGGCTAAGACTTCTGCTCTTATAACTGCTATGAAGATGATTATTACTACAGAGCAGTCGTCTTCTGATTATTTACTACAACCAGGAAAATACTGAGTTTACATTCAATATGTGTGCACTCATTTACAAACAAACTCGGAAGCATGAGGGGGCCAGGGAACAGCGCTGCGCAAGGATATGGCCTCAGCTGGGCTTCCTCGTCAGCATGGTCTTCAGCTCTGGAGTGCACACTGCCCCGCGTGTCTCTGTGAGCCACAGGTGCCTGTCCTTTGCACTTCTGTGTTAGGACATCAGTAGAGCGTGCTTCACTTTATTTTGCTTCACAGAGGTTGCATGCTTTACAAATCGAAGGCAAGACCCTCCACCAAAATGGATTACCATTCTCTTTATTGTGATAGCCGCCTTATCGCTGTGATCTGGAACCAAAGCCACAGTGTGATGGTGTGCCTGTCGTCATGCTGCCCAAGAGAGGGAATTAATAGCACTGGGATCCCAGCTCTTAAATTATCTTAGATTTTGAGTTACTGGTAACCTAATTAGCAAAGTTTTTTATTTAATTTTCTGATTCTGACTTAATATACTTATTTATGATAACTATATCTAGGTGGTTCTAAAACACGTGCAAATGCTGGTCCTTTTAGAAAGCAATTTTTCTATACCAAATGGTTATCTTCTATCTGCCTTTCTTAGCTCTCTGATTATAAATCTTTAATTTTAATTTTTAGTAGTTCTATGAAGTTGATACATCAAAAAGCTAAGAATTAAAATTAAAAATTTATAATCATTTATAATTAGGGAGCTAAGAAAGACTTAATAGAAGCTGAAAAGCACTTAGTCTTGGGTCAAAGAAGGCATTTTAACATAAATTACACAATATTTATAACTGAATGACAATGCAAGCACGATTTGTTAGTGTATAGAAGACAGTTGAAGTGCACAGCAAAAGAAATGTGCACCATCATGAAGCAACTTACAGAATGGGAGAAAATATTTGTAAACCATATATCCAGTAAAGGGTTATTATCTAAAATATATAAGGAACTCATACAACTCAATAGCGCAAAAAAAAAACCCAACTCAAAAAATGGACAGAGTCCTTAAAGAGACATCCCCCCCAAAAAAAATAAATAAACAGCCAACAGGTATGTGAAAATGTGCTCAGCATCACTAATCATCAGGAAAATGCAAATCAAAGCCACAGTGCGAGATCACCTCACATCTGTTAGAATGGCTATCATCAATAAATCAACAAACAAGCATTAGTGAACACGTGGGGAAAAGGGAACCCTGTGCGCTGTTGGTGGGAATGTCAATTGTACAGCCAACCACTATGGCAAACAGTATGGAGGTTCCTCAAAAAAATTAAAAATAGCCCTGGCCGGTGTGGCTGAGTTGGTTGGAGCACTGTCCCGTAACCACAAGATTGCAGGTTCTATTCCTGGTCAGGACACATACCTAGGTTGCAGGTTGGACCCCGGTCCACATGCGTGCAACTCCTAGCCTGGGTGCCTATGGGAGGCAACCAGTCTGTGCTTCTCTCTCCCATCAGTGTTTCTTTCTCTCTGAAAGTAATGAAAAAATGCCCTCAGGTGAGGATAAAAAGATAAATAAAAATAGAACTACCATGTGAGCAATCCCACTTCTGGGTATATATCCAAAGGAAATGAAATCACTCTGGAAAGAGATATTTGCATCCTTATGTTCTTTATAGCATTATTCTCAGTATCCAAGACAGAGAAGCAACCAAAGCGTCCATCAGTGAATCAATGGATTGAATTTTATAATTTAGCCATTATAAAAAAGGATGGCACTGCTGAAAATTTGCAACAACATTGATGGACCTTGATGACATTATGCTAAGTGAAGTAAGTCAGATAAAGACAAATATTCTATAATCCACTTAAATGTGGAATCTAAAAAACATCAAACTCATAGGAACAGTAGAATACTGATTGCCAGAGGTTGAGGGGGTGGGGAATGAGGAGATGTTGATTAAACAGTAAAAACTTCCAGTTATAAATTAAATAAGTTCTGGGGAACTATGTACAGCATGGTGACTATATTTAACAATACTGTATTATATACTTGAAAGTTACTAAGAGAGTAAATTTTAAATGTCCTCATCACAAGAAGGTAGCAAAAGTGAAATTGAGAGAATTAATGAGCTAAATACTCAAAGAGGTTATAAAATTAGAAAAACAGAGTGAATCCAAAGAACTCAGATGGGGAGAAATAATAAATAAAAAAAATAGAGAATATCAAAATAGAAAATAAAAGGCAATAGACAGTATCGGCAAAAACAAAATCTCGTTATTTAAAAAAATAATTAAATCAGTAACACTGATGAAGAAGAGAGAAAGCACAGATTAGTAATATTAGAATGAAAAGGGTAAATACTATTATAAATAATACTACTGATGAATTTGAAAACAGATGAAATAGACAACTGCCTGGAAAAATAAAAATATCAAAAGTGACTGGCAAAGGAGAAAACCTGACTAGACCTATAACTATTTCAGAAATTCAGTTACAGGTTGGCTCAGTCATGAGAGGCACTCCACCTCAGAGAACTGCAGGTTAAAGTAGCAGCATGATGCCATTTTACAGAACCAACAAACTGACACAAAAGTAAATGTCTGTGTTACCAAGAGTGGATGAGGACATGGAGAATATCAGGAACCAGACACTGTGGATGGGAGTGCAACTTAGGACCACTGCTTTAGGGCAAGGAAGAAGTTACTCATTTCCTTTCGACCTGCAAGTCCGAGTACCTACCCTGGAGAAACCTTTTCCTGAATGCATAAGAAGACAGGCCCTACGCTCTGTTCACTTATTTAGGCAGCACATACTTAGTGTGCCAAGCATCACAAGGCCGCGTGCTCCAGATCATTGTCGCATTGTTTGGGATAGCCTACTTTTTATTAATGGCAGAATAGAAATATTGTAGTCTATTCATAAACGGAAAACACTCATATCGCAGATGAAAATAAGGGAAGAGTTCGAAACAGCTGTATCTCTAAAACACAAGGCTGGCTAAGTGATAAGTTACAGAAACAAACCCAAATATATTACCATTTAGGTAAATTTGGAAAACACAAAACAGTATACACCAGCACAGCCCCATCACCTGAAAGCATGTTAGAAATGGTCCATAACACATTCAGAAGAGTGGCAATATCTGGAAAGAGAGAAAGGAGAGAAAGGGAATCAGAAAAAATGCAAGCGGGGCTTTGGTTATATCTGTAACACTATTTTCTTTAAAAATATGAGACAAACATGGCAAAGTATTAATATTGACTAACCTGAGTGATGGGTACACAGCTTTTCTTTTTAATTTTTCTCTGTTCATTTCATGTTTGAAAATTCCACAATAAAAATTAGGAAAAGAAAGTAATGATTCTACCAAAATAATTAAATGGAATATAACTCTTTCTTATTTAGCATTATGTTAGTTCTGTTTGATGTCATACCAACTATTATTTGTACCTATTACTTGTAGGCGAGTCAGAGAGTTAAACAGCAGCAACACTAAAAAATTTCTGGAAGAAAGAAAGAGAGTAAGTATTTTTCCTTAAAAAATTACAAATAGTAACTCGTGCCTAGATATCAGGCTTCTAACTAATTTGCTTAATTCGATTTTTCTGTGCATTTAACATTCTTGTTTCACTGTATCCTGAAAGTGAAAATAATCATTTCCTAAAATTTTTAAGGTGATTATTTGGAACCATTTTATATAAAAAATGCATAAGTACAATATTTTTTTCTAAGATTTCAGCAGGAAAGAGTTCCCCAGTAAGAATTATGGGTCTAAACTTTCCCAGTTTTCAGACTAGTTTTTAAAAATTAATATCTCTCTCACTTAAATTGTAAACTTGCTAGTCATTTCTCATTCATAATTTTTAAAATTACAGTGCAAAGTTTATCAGAGTGTTTTTTGTTTTTTTTTGCAGCTTGCAATGAAACAGTCCAAAGAAATGGATCAGTTGAAAAAAGTCCAGCTTGAACACCTAGAATTCCTAGAGAAGCAGAATGAGCAGGTATTTCACCTGAAAAGTATAAAAAGATATAGGCAGCAGCTTTGGGAGGCAAATGCCGCACGGCCTGCAGAGAGAGGCCCCTCTGCTAAAGCCAGTGTCTGAACAGCGGCGTGGGAAGGTGGCTAGAGAAACTGGGTGCCCCTTACTGTATCTTCCCCGTCTCACCCAACAAGCGCAGAGAGTGTTCTTTTTTTAAGCAGGAGAGGAGTGTGGCTGTGGGGGGAAAGAAAAATCGAAAGTCATCATTTGAATAGATTGCGGGGATTCTAAGAATAACATTGCTGAGAGGAGGGAAAAACAGAGGTTACAAGTTATTTCTCTAATTCTATTTAAAATTTTCCAATTTACAACTTAGAGGCGTGTAATAATTATGTTTAAAAGCAAATGAGAGAAACTACCTATTGTCAACCTCAACCTAAAAATGAAGTTACAAGCCTTCTTAGGGCTCACAAGTGGGACCAAAAGGCATGAGCCGCCATAACTCTGCAAACCACTTGACGTGAGTGAGTGCATACCCCTGGTGCTTTTTCCAGCGAGGCAAGCCACCGAATGGAGAAGTCCACACAAATAAAAAGTTATGCAAAATCCAGCTGTTTGGTTAGGCCGTCAGGCATATACCAACACCAAGATAAATGTATGTTTACTTTAAGCATGGTACAGGTGGGCTCCGTCCTAATGGACTACAGCCCATCAGCATCTACAGTCTCATTTCAATTTGATGGAAATCCCTCCAGCTTATATGGCAAAGTGACCCTAAAGAGCGGTTTATATTTCAGTCTGTCTCAGTTCAAACTTTACTGTTTAGGTGTAGCTGGTTTGGAAGTTTTTATGTCTAGATAATTTACTTCTGTTTAAAAACTGTAGTTTTGATGAAATTACTTTCTCTACCTTGCTCTTTCCTGTGTCCTCCCATCTTTAAAGTAATCCCATTTAAGGTAAATTTTTTCAGAGTAAACAGTCCCCATTGAAGAACACTTAAGTAGGAGTTATGTTAAAAAGTACCATTAGAAAGTAAAACAAAACCATTAAATCTTTTTTTTTTTTTTTGGTATTGCAATTGGGTAACAAATAAATCCATCTCTGGTTTCAGATTACTTACTTTTTGGGGCTGGGAGGATTATTCATGAACATACTTCTGAGCTATATTTCATGTTTCCTTTTTAGCTAAATGTTTCTATTCATGAACAGTCCACAGATCCTCAAGGGGGACAATAAATGTTTATTGTCCCATGGGTCCGAGTCATTTGACCAACTCATAGATACATCACGTTCTGGTACAAATTGCCTAGTTTATAGTTTTTTTCTTTTAAAGCACTCCTCAGAAAGTGTTTCCTGGGGGCGATATGGGAATGTGCATAAGGGTAATGCCATCATCTCCCAAACGTTAGAATCCACATTAGTGATCATGGCTCTGTGGGGGTAAGGATGCCTTAGAAGAAGCCCCAATGAAGGCAAGGTGCAGCGTGTGTCAGTTAACTAAATTAAGAAACTACTTAGAAATTGTTGTGTTGCTTAGCAACAAGTCTGACTAAAGAATGTAAATGTGCTAAAAATTACCCATCACTACAATAGTGGTGTTTTACAGAGCTAGGTAATTCAGTTACCAAGTATTTTTAGTTTCAGAGCTAAAGTACATAATAAAAAAACTTTAAAACTTTGAGCTTTTATCCTAATACATGGATAATTCAAACCACCCCGGAGTTTGGGCATTAAAATATTGAATTAGTAGCTGTATTGATTGGCTCATATTGAACACATAGTGGCTTTTTGTTCCCAAAATTCATATAATTCCTTTTAATATGTCATAAGTAATGTCTACCACCCACAACTGATAGTTTGAGTCACAGAAGCTTAGGAGAGCACAGAACAGAAGAAGACTTAAAGTTTGGTGGAGATTTAATTAAATTCAGTGAGAAGAAATTCAAGATACAATGATGCTTCTGACAGAATGTGGAATTTGGACTTGAACTTCTGTGTTAAGCTTTGCTTTACAAATATGGCCTAGTCCATAACAAATTCAATCAGATCTTTCTAGTATATTTTTTGACCCTCAGTTCAGTTACTCGGTGTGCTACAACACTGTCATAGTGCAAATGTACAAACAGTGAGTCCGTTTTTTTCCCTCATAAGACAAGGCCTGGAACAATGTAGGTGAGCTCCCTTTGTAATCAGTTAAATATTTCATCAGCAGAAAAGATTCCTGTCTCCAGAGAACCCCAAACATTTATAATAATCCCCCAAACCATTGTTAAACTCTAAGCCCTTTCTGCTTCTAAGCCAAAGATAAATTCATTTTAACATTCTCCCATAATACCTCCCTTTCAGGTTTGTTACTGCTTTCCTGTGACCCAGCTCTTATAAACTCTCCCAGTCTCCCCAAAGCAAAGCATGGAATGGGTCTACCTAATTAGCTAGACCAGTATTGAGGGCACTGGCAAAAACAACTCAAATTTTAATATATTTTGGTCCTGATTCTGGATCCTAACTCACGAGTCCTTTTTAAGCCACCTAAAGGCCTTGCCTACCTGGTCAGCCAATTATTCATTTAAAACTCCATAATTCTGTTTCAGTTTTCCCATAGACCTCTCAGACTCACAATATCTCATCCCCATCTTAACATGTACCATTTCAAACATTAACGGCTCCATTACTCTCACACCCAAGTTTTAAGAACTGGTTTTTGTCATGAATCTTATGATTCAATAAGGAGAAGTGAGGGGTCTTGCCGAAGGGAGGGCTCCCCACTCACTGCTGCAGAAGAGAGGTGCAGGCTGGGTTAACAGGCATTGGTTGTTTGTTTTGTTCTTTTTTTCCGTTGAGATCAACTTGGGGAAAGTTTGTCACTGATGGTTGTATACATGTTTTATTCTTAGCCTTTTGCTTTTCTGTATATGGTTTTTTGCATTCATTTCTCAAATTCACTTCAGTACTCATTTATTTTCTTTGTTTTATATGTATGACTCAATTTTGACATTACTATTTTTGTACAAACAGCTTTTGAAATCCTGTCATGCAGTGTCCCAAACTCAAGGTAGGACTGAAACTCTTGATAAGCAAGATCTTGTGCTCCTTCTCGACCACACCAGTATTCTCGGGGTAGTGTCCATTTATTTGCACCTGGTCATAAACGAATTACTCTCTCGAGGGTTTGCATTTAAAAGCTTGATTATTTCATGCTTAGGTTTCTGATGTAATATTCAAACTGAAATGCCCAAAATCCTTAAATAAATATTTCTGATGGAGTTTTAGCAGCATTTCCCATTTCAGGCCTGGGAAACTCAAGTCAGGCTAATGAAGACATATCCAGGCATTGAGAATAGTGATGAAACATTGTCGCTTGGACCTACCGCAGCTAAGCCTGGGTCGCAGAGTCAGATCTTTCACAGACACTCACGTGGCTGCAGTTAATTTTTAAGGCGCCCCACTAAAAGTTCACTGGTGGTTTTTAATCACAGAGAGTTTGTGGTCTGGGTACAGGAACATTATATAATATAATGTCATCCTACAATGACTCTTGTCATGCTTTCTGCTAGATCCAGTCTGCCAAGAACCTTATCACCCCTCATAAGCAAGATGGCCATATAATTTATCACTTGAGAATAAAAGGGGTGCTGTCCGTGGTTGCCGGGACTGGCAGCATGAGCTGCAACTGTCCGTGGCAAGTGGGAACAAGTGGTCACCCTGCTCATACAAGAATGTTGCTCTGGGAATAATTTTTTAGTGTCATATGATTCTTCCTTCTCAACTGTGTTCAATTTGTCTCTAAATGCTAAAGAGAGGGAAGCATAGGGGACCCTTTATTACTATTTACTGAACATAAAATATATTTAATTTTTAGTACTGATAATGTTTCACTGTCATCTTTTATGAATACCGTTTGTCATAGTTTCATGTTTGTATATTTTTCTTTATTTTTTCATTTCTCTACTAGAGTATTATTGTACTTCAGGAATAAAAATATGTGGGTAGAGGAAACCATCTATCCCAAATGTAAGGAGAAAGACATAATTCTTTGGTGTTATTATATCCATCCTCAACAAAATGCACAATCTAAATTTAAATCCACAATTTAAATCCACAATCTAAAAATAAGAGTAAGAAATGACTGTATGGTCCATGAGAAACTAATTTTGTAACAGGACTTTGTTTGGGACATTTACATGTTCATAGTATGATCTATAGAGTTAACCAAACACTCCTACTGACTTTCCATTTTGTTGGAATATCTAAGCAAACATGAATATTAACACCAAGAACTTCAGGTCCTCCTCCGAGTTCTATTTTTATATATCCATAATTCCATTCTTTAAAGTCTTTTATCTCAAAGTGGTGTGTCACTAAAAGAGGAGAGGGGTGCATTATTCCTCCAAAAGATACATGCATTGGTCTGGGCAGAAGTATCCAGATGGAAAGTGAAAGTTGAAATTAACCAGTTGGTTTTCCCTGCACTTCACACAATTATTTGTCACCAGAACCTGGCCCACAACTGCCTTCTTTCTACCTCCCAACCAGCTGGCTGTCTTAGTGACAGACTTAATTCATGAAATTGAGCTCACTATGGCCTACCTTCTGGGGTATCTGGTAAAAAAATTAATTACCTCAGAGAAACTAGAGCTGTAGGGGTAGTTTTTGGACAGTAGAATTCCAGGGACCCTGTGTATTCCTGGAACGTTCTATTTGCAGGATACTCCAGCCAGACCAATGTGACATCCTCCCACCTAAACTCCTCCATCCATTAAATTCCAAGGGAATGACTTTAATTAAATTTAAGGCTATTTGGTGAGTAAATTGTGCATATGCAATACTTATTCTAAAAATGATCAAATAATCTACACACAGTCAAGGCAACATGTCAATCTGTAGAAACTAAATCAAACAAACATTTTGACATGACATAGTGTAAACATCAAGTGACTGGCTCAGCCTCTTTTCAAATGGTTTTCATGGCACTATGTAGACCATTTTTCTCAAACTTTAATGTACCTAAAAATGTCCTGGGGATCATATTAAGATGCAGAGTCTGACTCAGTAGGTCTGGGGTAGAATCCATGATTCTGCCTTCCTCACGAGATCTCAGGTGAAGCTGATTCTGCTGGCACATGGACCACTCCTTGAATAGTAAGGACATAGCGACAGCATCAGATTTATGGGAGAAGAGAGGCCAGGGATGCTACATGCCTTCAAGAGAGGATTTCAACATGTAAGACCACGTTTCTGATGTTACAGGCGAAGGAGATGCAGCAGATGGTGAAATTGGAAGCCGAGATGGACCGCAGACCAGCAACAGTGGTATGAAACTGCAGAACGCAAACTGAAGCAGCAGAGCCACACAGCATCAGAAGCTCATGCCCAAACTTCTGAACACAGAGGCCATGGAAGAAAGTCGTTGTCTTTTGTGTTTGTCTCCTTTGTGTATAGACAAGATGTTACCCAAAACCACAGACTTACATACTTCTACTTCATATATTGAATTTTCTTGGCCAACCAAAAGTAACTACAAATCCACAAAAGTTACCATTCCAGTAAGGCAGAGTGTAACCATTGATAATACAACTTAAACATGTTTGCTATAAAATACCATCACAAGTAAATGAGCTTGGTGTTAACAACTCTGCTTCATGATGCATTAGGACATGTTTGAAGTGCAGCAAAAATAGTGCATTAGCAATTTAACAAGTGCATGCACTAGGAAAAAAAAATACCCTGTCGGCAAATTCATCGGCAGAAGTGGCGATTGGCTAGACAAATAATTCTGCGGGATTTTTCTACATCTAAGTTACCTCATCAGTAAGTGCCATGTCTCTACCAGGCCATAAGAAGCTAATTTCCTATAAAAGTTGTGGAAATTATTAGAACAATAGAAGAGTAGAACCGTGCACCTGTGCCAAAACTCATCAATGCTCAAAGGAGAGCTCTGTTAGGCACATTTAAGAAAGTTTACATCTGACATTGCTTTCTAGGAATTGCTTCAGCCAATTCCAGACATTATAATTCACTATTACACCTTCAAGATTGTGAAGTGGTATTGGCAAACGTTTGTAAATGTGACCATGTATAAAGTATTTATACTCCTAATTCGCACTGTTATAGAGCAAAATCATCTAAGTATTGCCACACGACAAGATTAGTAAACAGGAATACTACTAGAACTATGTTTGCATGATACACAAGCACCAATTAAGACTAATCCATACAGACACAGTTAACCTAAGGCCAAATCAATACTGGTTAAATAAATGTATGGCACAGAATATAATTTGACTATTGAGACTTTTAGCATAACAAAAAAGTCTATATATATGTGTATATGAATTATGTGGGCATTCTTGATACTTCAACTTCTAGTTTCAGAAAAAAATACATAACTAATTTAATTTTACACAAAAATATTTATGCAGATTTTCAGAATTTCATACCAGGAAATAACCTTTTTATGTCTGTTAAAATCCGAAAACAATTTGCTACAGTGTTACTCTGCATGGTCTGTAGCCTGCCGTAGTGGTGTTGCAGACAGCGCATGAAAACATGTTCCACGGGAACGGAGCTGGCCGCCAAAGCTGAGAGGGACGCATGGGAAGCCGGTAGCCTAGAACCAATCAGATTACTGATGCTCGGGCACCAAACACCAACTGAACTGTTGTATGTGCTTGTACAAGTTGATTCTGTGTGTTCCTCTGAACAAAACAGAGAAAATTATGTTACCATCAATAATGAAATTAAACTTCCAACTTCTCTAATAAAAAGTTAAAACACTTAACACCTGTCAAGAGTGTTCGCTCCCAAGGATGCGTTCCAGGAAACTTTTTGCCTTTTTCATTAATGATATGGATTGTTACTTCATTGCTTTGAAAGGGGGCTTATTCATGCCCCCAAGACATTTTTCCCCCATATGACACAAAATAGGCTGATCTTGTTGACTCCTAAATGTAAAAGTACTTGTTTTTCTTTTTATCATATTTACAATTTGAATTGGCTCCTGGGAAATTTCTCTGGCTCCAAATGTCCTCATCTGTAAGACAGTGAAGTTAGTCTATGTATATTTCAGCACTAGCATCTCATGAAAAATTATGGTTATTAAAATAGCACCATGTTCAGATTGCCAGTCTTCAAAGATTCCAAATGACTCCTCATCAAATCCAATGGCTTCTTCCTGGAGCTCTGGTGAACTCACCATTCCTGTAACACCTGATCTGACTGAATCTATCACTCGCCTCCTCTTTTCTCTGCTTCTGAAACTTACTCCATACTTTCCCCATTTCCTGATTATTTCTTCTCTGGCTTTTCCCCCTCCTGCACTACCACAAATATTTCTATTTCAGTGTTATACCCGGAGCCAATTTTTTCTTTACCCCAGATTACTTTTAGTATTTAGACACCTTACCTCCCCCAAAATATGCCATTGTAATCAAACCCCTGGCTGGTGTAGCTCAGTGGATTGAGCATCTGCCTGCTCAATTGAACCAAAGGGTAGCAGGTTCCATTCCTTAGTCAGGGCACATGCCTGGGTTGCAGGCCAGGTCCCCAGTAAGAGGCGCGCGAGAGGCAACCACAAGGGACGTTTCTCTCCCTCCCTCCCTTCTCCTCTCTCTAAAAATAAAACAAAATATTTTAAAAAATAAAAAATAAACTGTACAACAAAAAGATCCTTTATTTTCCGTTACAAGTTTATATTGTACTCAAACTTTGCATTCTCACTTATTAAGAAGGAAGAAAATCTTGCCAATTAAAAGTAACTCAGTTTATTCCAGCTTAAAAAACACAATTTCAGAGGCATATTCAACTACCTCAAAGTCAAACCCCGTTAGAGTTTCATCCCCTTTCGGGTTCTGCTGCCTCCATTTGCCGAAGGCATCTGGGTGAAAGGGGAAGCTCCTGTGTCGCCCCCGCAGTGGTGAGGGGCATCTGGTGTCCCTACTGTTAGATGGTTCTAAGTGCCCTGTACTGTAGCCCTGCAAAGTGGGCCCTTCCATCCCAGTGTCTTAAGGTCTCTGCTCACAGCTGGGCTCAGTTTATTCCAGCATCCCTCTGGGATATGCAGGAACTTATTGACCTTTGTGGGCCAAAAAGGAAACAGGGCTAGTAGCTCAGGTCCAGTTTTAAATACAGTCATACCTCGGTACTCGGCTTCAGAACTCACCAAACCTTGTACTCGTTGCATTTGGTTGAGAAAAGAATGTTTCTGCACTCTGCGCCTGCTCACCACTGGGCGCCCCTCTCGCGCAATGAAACGGGCTGACTCGTCAGCCTCAGGATAGCGCCGAAGAGTTTGGTACTCGTCCATTTCAGGTTTCTGCACTCATCATGAGTTCCAGAATGAATAACGATGAGTACCGAGGTACCGCTGTACTTCCTTTGGCCCTTTGTCAGCCACTAGCGCCATGTTCCAAAGCCATGGAGGTTCTCCAGAAGGCTTGAAATTTTCTAGGGCTCTGCCCCAAAGAGCAAGAAGCAAACCTGCTTTGCACAGAGGCCCAAGCCTATCTGGGTTTCTACTACATCTTGTTTCTCCTGCCCCCAGCATTTTTCGTTCTAATTTGGGAGTCAAGGTACTTGAGCCTCAATTCTTACCTTTCTCCTTCCTATCAGCACAGAAAGGGTATTCTACTGTCCATTCCTAACTGATTAGAATGCCCATTCATGACTGAAATTCTCCTCTAAGTCCCCAAGTAGATTAGTCTTCCCCTTTTGGGAGAAAAAAAGGCTTCACAGGAAAAGAAGAAAACAAAAAACAAAAAAAATGCCAAATAGGGAAACCATTGGGAAGACTGGAAAATACCTTATTTAATCAAATCTAAGACCACTAATTATAACACACATATACCACAAAAATGAAAATATGCTGCCAGTTAAAATATGATTCACCATCCAATGATTATTAGACATTTCAATTTCAGAGATTAAAATGTGAAAAATATGTACACCTTAGAATCCATGAAATATGTAGTATTTCAAAAACATTATACAAGCTCCTCAAACCCCAAGACTTAAGCAGAGGGAGAGAGGGCAAGTTTTAAGAACAGAGTACAAGAGAAACACTATATCAGAAAACCTAAACTAAGGGACTATTCTACAATTGGGTTTTAAATTTAGTAATGAGCTTCCTGAAAAGCAATTTAAAAAGGGAAAGAAATCTTTTACCATCTACTCAAATAATCCTCTCTATGTGTATTTTCCCTTAACTGTTTCATTCAGTATCACGGCTTCAATTTCTACTTCCCTGTAGATGTGATTTTCAAATCCATCACTTTAGGCTTGACTTACTTCCCCAAAGCACTGGTTCTCCCTCTCAGATTTTTAGAGTTACACAAACGGCCCACATGCACATTGTATGTGATCAATTGAAAGTAGAGCCCCTTCCTCCATCTGTCCTTCCTGTTTATTTTAATAATCCATATTGGCGCTAACCCTTGGGGGCATCTTGTATTTGCTCCACCTCAGTTGCTCCCATGCCCCATCTGTTGATAAGATTCTACCCTGTCTTAGAAGCTCCCCTCTCCTCTTTTACAATGCTCTCATCCCTTAACACCCAGAATTTTTAGTAACTTCCTATCGAATTTTTTGCCCTCAGAATCACTTCTACACAGGTTAATCTTCCCAAATGACAGTTCTGATCATATTACCATTCTACTTATAAATGCTGAATTCTTATCCACTACCTAGTGTTGAAATTACTGCTATAAGTATTCATGTTTGGCCCCAGCCTGCCTGCTAGCCTAGCCAGTCTGATTGTGTCACTGTTCCGTGTTCACACACACAACGCGCACATAATTTCCTGCCATATCATGTAATGCTGATCTATCAGTCCGTGAAAGCAGCCTCCAAAAATGCCACCCTCAAAAGTTCCCTCATTTCCCCAAGCAAGAAATAATCTGAATGTATCCATTTAAATTTTAAAAGCTACTTAAGCATATGACTTTTTAACCAGCCCAGACTAATTTCTTTTCAGGCTTTGTTCATTTGCTTTGCCAAGAACATCCAGTAAATAATTATCAAATAACTATTTTAACTGTTTTCTGTGGAGTAGAATGAAGGGGTTGTAACTGGATGGTTTTTTTAGGCAGGCAAAGTCTTTGAAATCCTGAATGAAAGACTAAAATAAGCTTTCTTGTGATTTCTCAATTTCAAGAAAAACAATTTTTCATTCCTATCATTAGCATCCTTTCAAAACACTATGATTATCGCAATGGCCAACAGGCACTTAACAATGTGGACCCATCAGCATACGTGTGATTATGGAGAGTGACGGGGGAATATCCTGTATTGTTTTAGTGTGAGGTTGTCTTACGGATGGATGCCTCATCCCAAACCCTGAACAGCTTCTCCTTCATCATCACTGCTGTAAATCTATCAGAAGACCACACGTTTCTACTCTCCTTTATGCTTGTCATTTAACAGAATCCCAAGCACAGACTTTAATAATTTCATCTCTAATGTCATCATAATTCTAGGTAGTGCCTCTGGGATGAATTTTTATGAGCCATTGTCTTTAATAATATTTCATGAAAAGTGTTCTGCTTCACGGGTTAGAATAATGAAAAAATATGAAGAGAGACCGGGGGATGTTTTTAAATAGTAGCATCATTGTTTTTAGGTTAAAAGAAAAGTGGGAGGTTACATTTATCTCTATAAACAATATTATTTATACTTAATTACATTATTTTCTTGGAAATTTGGGGCAAGGGACAGTCCCCAAGCTACTTCATCCTGGAAGTTTTTGAGACCCCTTAAAATTTCCACCAAGATCAAATTTGGAAACATTTTCCAAAAGAGGTAAGTTTAATATTGTATACCTAGTGACCCAATAGCTTTAGGTGAAACAGAATGTACCTAAAACATATCAAAGAAAGAAAATAATTTGAAGCTTCATCATTTCTGAACTTTGATTCTTAATTTGAATGAGGAAGTGTTATACTGGTCCATCAAAATACTTACCGTTTACTCTTTTCAAGCAATTCTATATTTAATTTTCTCAACATTTACTCACAGCTTTTTACATTCTTTTATTTTTCCTAAGAAAAAACTTAACGTGTGTGTTAGTGTGATGCTCATTACAAAGCACATTGAACACTACAGCCTGTAACACTATCGTATAACATTATGAATTCTTACATACTCAAGGCCAGACTACCACACAAATGGTTATATTAGATACACCTTCAGCATTGAATTAACTTTATTCATTGATCGATGTTTATGAGGAGCCCACTATTATCCTCTACATTTTCTATTGGGGTTATACTAGTAATAGGCTTTTAAAAAAATTATCTGAAATTATAGTTTTAGGCCATGCCAGTATAGTAGGTGGATTGCATTAATGGTCCCAATATTTTAAGCCTTCCTGTAGCGATGTCCCTTGGGAGCACCCTTCTGTACTGACTCGGGGGTTGGCCCTGGAATTTGCTTTGGCCAATGGGATAGCAACAAACTGGACACAAGCAGAGGCACTTTCTTTTCTCTCTTCCCTTGGATCTCTGCCACCGCCATGAAGACAAATGCACAGGCTGGCCTGCTGGTGGATGTGGAGGCTGTGCAGAGTTCAGTCATTTCATGCATCCAACCAGCTGACCTCTGATGCATGCAAACACATCTGAGGCCAACCCAGCCTTTCCTAGACCAGTAGGACTACCCAGCCAACCTATAAACTCACGAGAAATCATAAATGGATGTTATTTTGAGTCACTAAGTTTTAGGATGGCCTGTTTTGTGGCATTAGCTGATACAGACAAGCCTTGGGAATATGACGATGATAAAACTGTCATTGCAGAACTCCAGAGACGGCACTTTTTAGAAAGCCACTGGAATCACTGATGTGAGTGGAAGACAGCTTTCCATTGAATAATCTCAAGCTACTAAACTGCCATGTTTGGTCTTTTTCTTTGGGACTGCATCTAGGTCTAATTTCTTTTGCAATATTCTGATGATCTGTTGTTCAGTTCCTCTTACACTGCTGATACTTTCAACCTTGTCATTTGACATATATACACTTCTTTCTTCTTTTACTTTTCCCTTTCTTTTTTAAAAAAAGAATTTGTCTGTTTTTAAACTTTCTTTTTCCTTTCTTTGGGCTCCTGAGTCAAACATTGCATCATGTGACAGCCCTGGCTGCTAATATCAACTAGTTGTTTGGGGATTGTCTTGTGTGAGTTATGGGTCCTAGACTAAAGTTGCCAGGAAAATGGAAGACAGGTTCACAGGGGATTACTGCACTGCATCACTTTGTTCAATCAGATAAAATAAAGGAAACAGGATCTTTTAAATTTAGCACTCTAGTAATGGAAATACATAGTATTGGGAAGTGACATTGATTTTAAAGCAACACTTTAAAGAGACAAAATATAAAGGCATATGTTAGATATTAATAGAAGAAATGTTAAATTTATGCTAAATAATACATGCTGAAATAAAACTCAACAAGTAAAAGTATTTTCATGGCTTAGAAGTTTATTAAGCTAAACACCTGCCTGTTCATCTCACCAAAAGTTCCACTCCAAGGGAAACGAGTAACAGTGTTCACCAAAAAATACGTTCTCCATTAATAACAGTAAAAAACTAGAAACAATTCAAATAAGAAAATGGATCAATAAAATATGGTATATCCACACAGTGAAATGCACCAAAGTGCTTACACTTGATTCCATGTATCTGAAGAACAAAGGAAGGCCATGCTAACCTTAAAGGATGAGGACAGAACAGTAGTTCTCTCTGTGGGAAATTCTGGTCAATGGGAAGGGTCTATAAAACTGGTTCTCAAGTGTGCACCAAGGACCCCTTTGTGGACCAATGTGTCCCTAAGAGCCTTTCAGAGAGTCTGTGAACTACATCTTGTGGGAAGTCAGAGTTTCTTCATATACTTCAGTGAAAATGGCATATCACAGCAGACTGAATGAAGGAAAGCCTATCAGAATTCAGAAGATTTCTATGAAGCTGGACATTAAAGAGATTTGCAACAATTACAAAATAATTTCTAGAAAACTATTTATTTTTAATAAAAATAGGCAACTTTGATAATTTTTAGCAAAATGGTTTTATCATAGTAGTCCTAGTATGAGTATGGTGGTGTCTCATTGCGGTTCCGATTTGCATCTCTCTGATATTAATGATATTAAGCACCTTTTCATGTGTTTATTAGCTATTTGCATACCTTCTTTAGAGAAATCTATTCAGAACTTTTGCTCTTTTTAACATTAGATTATTTGTCCTTTTACTATTGAATAACAGGACTTCTTTATATATTTTAAATTGGAGTTCCTTATCAGGTATATGATTTGCAAAAAATTCTTCCCAGTTTGTGAATTGTCTTCACTTTCTTGATGGTGTCCTTTAAAGCACAAAAGGTTTTAATTTCGATGAATTCCAATTTACCTAGTTTTTCTTTTGTTGCTTATGCTTTTGGTGTCATACCCAAGAAATCAGTGCTTAATCCAAGGCCACTAAATTTATGCCTGGTTTCTTCTAAGAGTTTTATAATTTTGGTTCCTAGATTTAGGTCCTTGATTCACCTTGCATGCATTTTTGTCTTGGCACTCGTGCTGAGTATCAATTGTCCATAAGTGTGAAGGTAAAGTCACTTTTAAAGCTGCTATCATGTCCAATGACATTGCTCAAGATATGAATGGCCTTCCCCTAGCCAAATCCATGGTCACTTCTATGTGCTGATATGAAGTTCTTGGCACCATTTGACACAGTCAACCATTGCCTAATTCTGGAAACTTCTCCTTTCTTTGTCTTTGTGACTTTACATTGTATGGAAGCACAAAGTTCCCATGCTCCAGCCCCACCTTCTCCAAGGGCACTTCTTCTTTTCTTCCTTTCCTGTAGAGAAGGCGGACCTCAAGAATATTCCATTCATGAAGCTCCCATCCTCCCACATCCTCTCTCATTCTGCCCTTTTCAGAATGGAATACAGAGCTTATGACCCAGACACTATCAGTTAACAATTAATTCTAGTCTGTCTTTTATTTTTTACTCTGACTTTTACATGCTTTCTTTTATCACCCAATTTAAACTATAACTCATATTATTTTAGTCTTCTGTTGCTACAAAACAAATTACCACAAAATTTTTGTAAACTCATTTATTATCTCACAGTTCTATTGATCAGAAGTCCAGGCAGAGTGTCTGGGTTCCTTGCTCAGAGTCTCACCGGGCTGCAATCACACCACAGCTGGGCTGCATTTTCATCCGTGGTTCAGCACCTCTTACGAATTCAGGTGGTTGTTTGCAAAATTCACTTCCTTGCAGTTGTAGGACTTAGGTCCCCACTTCCTTGCTATAGTAGTTCTTACCTCATAGACACTGCCTGCAGTCCTTTACCACACAACCCCAGCTACAGGCCCTCTTCACAAAGTAGTAGCTGGCTTTTTCAAGGCCAGTAGCAGAATCTCTGTCTTATTCCTCTTCTTTCAGAAAGGGCCCTGCTGCTTTAGGGGCTCACCTGGGTAGATCAGGCTCACCCAGGATAATCTTCATTTTGACTGACTCACAGTCAACTGGTTTCTTACCCTAACTATGCGTGCAAAATTCTTTCAACTTTGTAATGTAATATAACTTAATCCAGGGTGAAATTTATCATAGTCATAGTCCTACTGCATTCAAGAGGAAGAAGTTACATAGGGTATGCACACAAGGGGGCATGAATTTAGAGGCCATCTTAGATTTCTGCCAAACCACACATGTGTGTACACACACACACACACTCTCTCTCTCCTAGAACAGACCCTTAGTGTTAAAGTTAAATTTTACATATTGATAGCATTTTAAAATCTCTCTTATATTATCCCCATATTACAGGCAAGTTGAGGACATTATCACCATTATACAGGTATAGAAATCGTTAAGTCCAAGGCCACAAAGCCACCCAGCCAAAAACTAAAGAATGAAACGAATTTATGCTCGAGCTTCCAAATTTTTCTTCTCTACAAACCAGAGACCATTATATCTTACACCTAAAAACCATGATCCCAATACCACCTGACATTTTACAGTTACAATTAACAAAGCATTGCCACAGACACAATGTCATTTAATTGTCAAGGCAACCTATGAATGTGAGTTTTATCATTTCTTCTTCAAATGAGGAAATGATTGAGTCCCACAGCACAGCACATAGCACATAGTAAAGAACAAATAATAAGCATTTTGTTTTGATATTATTATTAATTAATTTATGTGTACCACCACATGAGGTGCAATGGGGAAAGCAAAAGGGATGTCATCCCTGCCCTAGAGGGATTTATTTGTCCATAATACATCTGAACTATAAATCTAATGTATTCTTAACATTAATTAGATTTTATTTTAAAAATACCAATCAGAAAGGGGTTTACAGTATAATAAAATCTAAACAAGACTTTGCTTTTAATAGTCTAGCCTAGGAACCAGGAAAATATGGCCCACTGACCAGGTCCGATCTGCTACCTGTTTTGTATAGCCCATGAGCAATGAATAGTTTCACATTTCTAAGCAGTTAGGAAAAAAGTTAAAGGAAGCTTTATTGACTTATAAAATGATTAGAAAGTTAAATTTCAGTTCCTATAAAGTTGTAGTGGAACACACCACACTCATCCATTTGTGTATGACCTGTGTTTTTTTAAAAAATATATTTTATTGGTTATACTATTACAGTTGTCCCAATTATTCTCCCTCTGCCCCCCTCTACACAGTAACCCCATTCCCTCCAGTGATCTCCCCCCTTAGTTCGTGTCCATGGGTCATGCATGTAAGTTCTTTGGCTCCTCCATTTCCTATACTATCCTTAACATCCACCTGTCTATTTTATACCTACCAATGGGCACTTCTTAATCCCTGCACCTTTTCCTCCATGCTCCCCTTGCCCCCTCCTTGCTGATAAGCCTCCAAGTGGTCTCCGTATCTATGATTCTGTTCCTGTTCTGCTCATTTGCTTGGTTGGATCAGCTAATCAGGATAAATATTAAGTTTTTGCTCCCTTTTCTTTGTCACTGCCTATCCTCTGGTTTGGAAGCTATATAATGTAGACAACAAAAGTCATGAATAATTTATAATAAGTTGCTCTTGAATGATCAAAGTTTTTCACCAAAACCAGTGACAGCTAGTCAGTTCTGGATCTTTATTTCCCGTCTTGAATATTTTAATGAATAGGACAGAAATCAAAGTGTACATAGATGCTATAATCTGTGCTATATTTTAATAACAGCAAAACCCATAAAGATATGACTGATTGGTGTCTTTTTGGCTTTTTTATTTGATTGACTTAAAAAATACAATTATGGTAGTGTTTCCAGTTGAAATGGCATCCAGCCAGCCTTCCAGATTTCAAACGGTTTATAATGGAAGAAACAGCCCATAACTGGGTCATGAACAGCCTTGCCCATTAATCATCCCAGTGCATGTGTGTGCTGGGTGCCAAGAGAGTCACAAGAATGTCTCAAGGACAAGATGTTTTTCTAATTTTGCTTCTCCTTCTCCAGGTGAAATTATAATATTTGGGTTCACTAATAATTTACATTTCTATGAGAGAGTGGACCCTGCACTGAGGGGCAGGGCAGAGCAACACCGCCTTGAAGCAGCAAGAAGGATCATTCATAGTCAGACTCACAAATCTGTGTCCAGCCGTTCCTCCTCACTGATCGCCACTTACACTGACATCGGATCCATGCTCAGCACTGAAGACTTAAGTCATTCAAAACAGAATTCCTGGGTTTCATTTTTTTTACCTGTCCATTCATATTTCAGTTATTAAAGGCATTGCGTTCTTCCCAGCCTCAGGTTAAAATTCTAGGTGTAATCTTTCATTACTTTTTCTCTCATCCCCTTTGTCTAATCTATAAGTAAGTATTATGGGTTCTTCAAAATATTTCTGGAATACTACACACTACTGGGATAACCATCCTGGCTGTAGCCACTGTCCTATCTCACTTTGACAACAGTTTCCAGCTTCTGGTTTCATTTCCGTCTACTCCTGAGCCACTGCAACCCTTTCTCCACATAGTCGCGGAGTGACTCTCTTGAAGTAGAAACTGTACCGTGTAACTCATCTGCTCAAAATGCTTCCCTCTAAACTAAAAATAAAAGCCGAGCTCCTTTCCTGAGCCTGAAGCTTCACATGATCCAGCTCCTGCTATTTCAGTTATCCATCGTTGCATAACAAACCGTCCCAAAACTTAGTGCTTATAGCAACACAAGCTATTATTTTTCATGATGTTCAGCAGAAGAACAGCTGATCGGTTCTGCTGCTCCATTTGGTACTGGCTAATGTCACTTGTATGTCTGCATTTGGATGGGAATTCAAATGGGGCTGAAATGCCCAACGTGGCTTTACTCACATGTCTAGTACCTCAGCTGCATGGCTACCTGGGCTCCTCCCTCTGTGTGTGGTCTCTGGGTGTTTAGTGGTCCGTCTCATACTTCCCTTCCCAGAAGATGAATCAGGAAGAAAGTGAAGGAAGCTGCCAATATTCTTAAAGCCTAAGTCAAACCACGCACATTACCTGTACCTCATCCATTGTCAAAGCAAGTCACACGGGCAGCCCAGACTCAAGAAAAGACAAGACAGACCTCCCTTTTGATGGAAGGAGTAACATAAATGTACAAAAATGGGAGGAAGTTTTGGCAACTATCTTTAGAAATAATTTTCTACCCCCACCCAGTCTCAAAATTAATCTCATACCACTGTGTACAAGCCACGCTGTGGATCTTTGTCTTTCTAAAAGATGCTGAGATAGAGCTGTGGCTGGTGTGGCTCAGTGATTGAGTGCCAGCCTGAGAACTGAAAGGTTGCTGGTTCAATTCCCAGTCGGGCACATGCCTAGGTGGCGAGCCAGGTCCCCAGTAGGGGATGTGCAAAAGGTAACCACACATCCATGTTTCTCTCCCTCTCTTTCTCCCTTCCTTCCCCTTTGTCTAAAAAACTAAATAAATAAAAACCTTTTAAAATTTAAAAAATAAAAGATGCTGAGAAAGAGACTTTAGGCATTCCTCCCAATATCCCTCCATCCATCTTTTTCAAGAATAGAAATTCTGAATTTCAGCAAGGTTCAAGGCATCTCAGAATAAATACTGTATTTCCTAGGTTTCCTTGAAGCACAGTATAACCATGTTAACTATGTCCTGGGCAATGGCGTGCCAGAGCAAGAATCCAGTAAACAATTTAGCTGACCTTCATTAAAAGACAACAGTTGTCTCTTCTTTGACCCATTTCTTCCTGTACCTTTTTCTCTTTCCTGCTACTTGGACCATGAAGGGTCATTGAGAATGAAGACCATTCCAGGTTGGAGAAGCCTGAGTCTCTGAGACCATGGAATAGCCTACCAGCCCTGGAGCTTCCCTTGGAGAGAATACACCGCTGTCTGGTTTCAGCCACAGGCAGAGGCAGATTAAGGTCGGTTGAGGTCCCGGGCACAGAAGAAAATATTTAAACATACTACCAGATTTTAGCGCCGATTGTAAACTTGTACGTAATTAAAATCGCACATCTGAAACCAAACTTGGTGTCATTAGAAAAAAGTGTAAAGTTGGGGTTTTGCGGGGGCCTTTCGGAAGTCGGGGCCTAGGACGCGCGCCTGGTGCGCCCACCATTAAATCCGCCTCTGGCCACAGTTGTTTTGGGTTTTCCACCTCTCACAACCAAACTTAATTCTTGCTGATGAGCATTTCCAGCAGCAGGAGCAGCAAGAGCGAAGGGCCTGAGGCCGGAGACTGTCCAGAATGTGAGGAGGGTGAAGAGGGTTGAGGGACTGTCGGAGAGGTAATAGTGGACACATCCTATGGACCCTTACAGGCGTGGCTTTTTCATCTGAACGAAACAGAAAACCACTGCAGAGTTTTGAGGAGACAGTGGCATGGTCTTATACTGTAGAATCACTCTTGATACCATATTTTTAAAAAGACCAAGGCACAAACAGGGGACTAACTAGGAGGGTTTCTTCCTAGATGAGAGGTGATGGTGTCCTAGACAAGGGAGATAGAAATAAAGATGGTCAGAAGTGGTCAGATCATGGATCTGGTCTAGAAGGAAGGATGGCAGCATTTGCTGATGAATTTGGATGTGGAGTATGAGGGAATGGGAGAAGTCAGTGGTGGTTTGGAAGCTTTTGGTTTGAATAATTAGAGATGCTGCTCAGTGTAATGGAGAAGATTGAGAGGAATCAGGGCTTTAAGGGGTGGGGACAGAGGAGAAATTTGGATTTTTTTGGTTTTAGACATTGTATTAGTCAGGGTTATCCAGGGAAACAGAGCCAATAGAGTGTGTGTGTATAGAGAGAGATATATTATAAGGAATTGGCTCACCTGGTTATGGGTGCTGGCAAGTCTGAAATTCACAGGGTGGGTGGCAGGCTGAAGATCCAGGGAAGAGCTGATTTTGTAGCTTGAGTCTGAAGACAGTCAGGAGGCAGAATCTCTTCTTCCTCAGAGAAGAAAACTCAGTCTCTTTCTCTCATGGCCTTCAAGTGACTGGATAGGCCCATCCATATTATGAAGAGTAACCTGCCTTTTCCAAAAATCTACTAATTTAAATGTTGCTCATATCTAAAGAAATACCTTCATAACAACATCTAATCTGGTGTTCGACCAAACATCTGGTCACCATATCCTAGCCAAGCTGACACATAAAATCAACTGTAGTGGACATGTTAAGTGAGAAATGCCTCTATATATTTCAGTGGAGATGTTGACTAGGCAGCTGATTCACTTGTGGTGAACCTTTGAGATCATCAACATACACATTTCATTTAAAGACACAAGACTGCATGATATAACCAACTGAGTACAGAAAACAGAACGGAGGAGGTTTGAAGGCTGGGCATTCCGGCCTTAAGAGTCAGGAGACCTGAGGAGGAACCACCAAAAGGAAGCGTGCAGAAGCCGGTGATCCATGAGTCACCAGGAGAGGGCAGTGTTCTGAACGCGCTTCCAGAATGAGGAAATGGTCACTGTGTCTAATTCTGATTGTCTTCATTCTGATAGGTTATGTAAGGCTGAGGATTTGCCATTGGATTTAGCAACTTGGAAATCATGAAAAACCTCATATATCAGTTAGGGTTCAACCAGTTAGGGTTCAAACGGAACAGTAGGAAAATAAATATTAAGCAGAAAGAGACATATTTTAAGAGATATTTTGTGAGGAATTGGCATATGCAATTGTGGTGGTTGGTAAAGGGCAGGCTATTGGGAAGGACGGGCTGTAACTCATAGGTAAGGGCTGAAGCTTGTGTCCACAGACAGATTTTCTTTTTCTTCAAGGAAGCCTTAAAGCCTTCAACTGATTGGATGAGGCCCATCAGATTATCTAAAATATCTCCCTTGCTAAAAATCAACTGATTCTGGACTTTAGTCACATCTACAAAATGTCTTCACAGGAACACTGAAATCACTGTTTGAATAGCCTACTTTAATCAAGTTGACTCATCGCGAGACCATCATGCCCCGGTAAGATCTGCTTGCTTGGACTGTGGGGATAAAAATGAAGTGGGTTCAAGAGAATGGGAGTGGGACTGTGGAGATAATGAGTGTAGAAAATTGTTTCTAAGAGTTATGCCAGGAAGAGAATCAGAGAAATGGAGCAACGACTGGAAGGAAACTGGACTATGCACTAAGTGGCTCACATAGAATGTTAGACAAAACCATTTTTGGAGATCAGCTTGAGGAACTAGAGGCCATGGTGTTAGAAAATCATCTCTATGGATACTGAAACCACATGAATAAGTAGGACTGACAGAGAGTGACAGTGAATCTGTAGCTCACATATTCAGAGATGCAACACGCCCCTGATTTGGGATGGCGCAACAGTGCGCAGTAGTACTGGAAGGAGTGGTGGAGTTACATACAGTCTGATGACATCAAATTCACAGCTGGGGTGGCAGGGGGCTTAGGGAGGAAGAAGGAGTGAGTAGTCTGGGAAACAGCAATTAGGAGCAAAGAGGACACAGGCCAGCCTTTAGACTCCGCGTGAGGAGTTTGGGAGATTAACAGCTCCCCCATGAGGGCTGCACAGAAAGGACTATCCTCATTTGAGGTCCAGATCCAAGCTGGAGCATGCAGGGGAGAGAAATTTTCAGAGAAGTCGAGGATGTAGGGAAATTTGCTGATGACTGATCATGAGTTTCAGAAGATGGGAGGGATGGGAGATGATGTCAGTAAGGGAGTTTCCAGAGCTGTGTTAGGAGGACGTTGGGGCAGACGCCCTGGGGTGCCTGGCATAGGTAGAGATAAAAGGCACGTGAAGATGGGCTCCAAGGTTTCCAGGGGGTTAGTGGGAGTGAAGCTGTGAGTGTTGAGGGATAGGAAAGTGAGGCTGAGTCATGCCAACAGCGCAACACTTTTTTTGAGCTTGTTTTCACTTTTATTGCTGGCAATGTAAAAACCGGAAACAGGAAAGATGTATCTCAGCACTTAGTCCTTCCAGGCCTCAGTTTCCTCTTTGGAACAAGAATTGGACTGAAGAAATTCTCCTCTGCAGCTCCTTCCAGCTATGGCACCCTGTGATTATAAATCAGCCTTTAAAATAACTCCATAGCATTTGTTTGGCATAAATGTTTGATTCTCAGAACACAAACTTTTTGCAGTTCTTTGGCTTTTTGTCAAAATCACATTTAACCCCTTCTTGGTCTCTTCGCATGACAAGATTGAAAGAGAACAAATACACTGCATTCCGTCTATACCGGCTCCTCTGAAGAACAAGAAGGCAAATGAAACTTAGGTACCAAAAAGGTGTTTACTTTCCCCTGTCATGTATTTACAAAGCTACATAAAACCTTCTACACTCTATTTTATTCACATCTCAGAAAGCTGTATTCAGAAACTTATAAAAGGCCCTCACTGTCCTTTCTCTGCCCCCAAGTAGTCTCCACACCGCCGCCCCCCTCCCCGCCGCCCCACCAGCTTCTGTCACCCCTCCAGGCGGAGCATGGAGTCACGCGCCAGCTGAAATGACTGGTCTGCTCTCCAACCATCCAGCCTTGTGCTTTCTTTTTCATTTTCCTTTTTTAGTGTTTGCTTTTTGTTCTTACTATCCTCTCTCTAGTGCTTCAAAAAATTCTGAGTCTTATTAAAGGTCCTCTTAGAACTCTGGCTGGTAAATTGGCTAAGATTTTAGGTTCTACTAGCCAGAAATATTAACTAAACATTATGATTAGAATGTTTTCCCCTACTATTCTAAAGTTACCACCCAAGAAACTATTCTTTTTTAAGTTTTTTATTTAGATAGAATTGACATATAACATCATACTAGTTTCAGGGGTACAACAGAACGATTCAATATTTGTACATATTGTGAAATGTTCACCATGATCAGTGTAGTTCATATTCATCACTATACATTATTACAAGCTTTTTATCCTCGTGATGAATAAGCCAGAGGTTCTTACATGTGGTACCTGGACCTCCAGCATCGGCATTCCCTAGGAACCTGGTAGGACGGCAAATTCTCTTGCCGCACCCTGGCACCTACTGAACCGGAATCTGTGGGCTGAGCTCTAACGGCCTCCGCCTTAACAAGCCTCCCCGGGCCTCCTGATGCGTGCTGAAGCCTGGGATCACGGCTTTAGACACAGTACATATTTTGGCCATATGGACGAACTTGTGATTGTCCTATCTATCTTCTCATTTTCTTTTATGTCCCTGGGCCTAGCTATTGTTCCTTCTGCTTGGAAAATCCTCCTGTACACTGTCTGCCTTTCCCACCCTTTGAGACCAGGTAGCTGTCACCTCCACTGGGAGAGCTTCCTCCCGGACCACCTTGCGCACACACTAGCCCTGCTGGGCTGAGGGAGACACACCCCTCTTGGCCTCCATGGAAAATTTCTTGCTATCTGCTATTTAAACATTTATCATATTGCCTCCCCAATAACTACGTACTTGATCTTTGGCCACACTACTGAAGACAAGAATTTTATTTTCCCACATTCAACACAATTTTAAATGCCTTTTATATTTTAAAGAGTGTTCAAGGCACTGGGAAATTAGAAGTTTAAAAGAAGAAAAAGATTGGAATCTTTGTTCTACTGAAAGAGGTCAGACAATAAATGGTGTAAATGAATGCATTTTGCAGTAATATATTTGGTTGATTCTAAACCACATAGATTTTTTTCAGTTTAATGTTCTGAAGTCAGAATGAGTTGCAGTGGGAGTGGGAGGGTGGGCTGGGAGGAGGGCAAAGGGGGAAAAATAGGGACAACTGTAATGGAAGAACAAAAAAAATAAGAAAAAAATGAGTATTAATGGCATATCATGGCTTAATTGGCACCATTTTTTCCTTTCTTAGTAATGCACAAAATAATGGCGTGTCTTAATTACATGACACCTTAGATTTGATGCAATACAGGGAGGTTAAAAAAGTTGTATGTGCCCTGGCTGGCATGGTTCAGTGGATTGAGAACTGGACTGCGAAGCAAAGGGTCACCAGTTAGATTCCCAGTCAGGGCACATGCCTGGGTTGCAGGCCAGGTTCCCAGTAGGGGGCGTGTGAGAGGCAACCACACATTGATGTTTCTCTCCCTCTCTTTCTCCCTCCCTCCCCCGCCCTCTAAAAGTAAATAAATAAGATCTTTTTTAAAAAGAGTTATATATGTTATAAGGGGGGGAAAAAATCAAGCCAGGAAGAATGATGGGGAGTGTACCTTTGGGGGCAGAGAGGGTATCACTGGAAATAGGATGTCCAGGGAACACCTCACTGATAAGGTCACCTTTGAAGACAGACCTGATGGAGCGGAGTGACAGAGTCATGCAGAGATGGAGTAGGAGAGGAGGACATTCCCAGTAGGAGGAATGGCAGGGGCCAACGTCTGAAGACAGAGAAATGCCTAGTGTCTTATTGATCTATTTAGAACAAAGCTTAGAACCGTGATAAATACCCATAAATGTCTGTTTATATAATGGACCTCAACCATTGATGATATATGAATACGTATAAAACATTAAGGTTACGAAGTATTTTAACTTCATGCACATAGTGGGCAATAGTGACTCCTGGAAATAACAAAGCCTGTCAGGAAGCCTTACTTTGCATGTGTGATGCTCCAAACCTTATGCTAGGTGTTGGGGAGATGTACAAATTCAATACAGAGGTGCTTTTGAAGAGTTCTCAACTAGTGGAGAAAACAGAAAAAATAACCACAATATAATGTTATAAAGGTATAGTAAGTGACATGTGAAATGTATTCTTTTAGCCACATAACAAGGAGCAATATCTGTCGGTGTTCATTCACAATCCTGTTAAGGTCTATTTCAAATTTCACCTTCTTGGAAGGAAGTAATGAAAAGCCTTTTAGCAGCACTTGGGCTAACTATCAGGCTGGGAGAAGTACATCTACCGTATAGTTGTCAGATCCTGATCTTTTATCAAATCTTCAATGCTGAGGGACATTAGATTGCAGCCAACACACAGGACACCCTTGAAACAACAGAATGGCAAAAGCAGGCTGCTACCACAAAAGTTACATGTCCTGCTGTTAAAGTTATTTTTAAAGTAATAATGCACCAAAGGGCTTGAATGCTAAGACAAGCTGTCCAACACATGCAAATTGCCATTCTCCTCCACCTTGTGATACCTAAAAACCCATAAAATGAATCCCCACTCCCCTTTTAAAAAGGTACGAGACATGAGCTGATTCACAGCTGCTTAAAGTGTGGCTGAGTCAGTGAATCAAGTCCTGTGTTGCTTCTTTCTCTCTCGCTCTCGCTCTCACTCTCGCTTTGGCTCTCTGTCTCATCCTACTCCTCTCTCCCTCTCCCTAGGAAGTCTGTTCATGGCAGAAGCTCAAGTTGTCACCTTCTAATCTTCTAGCAGCTCCAGACCTTAAATCCTCTTAGCCAAATCCAGTGAAGAAAAAGAATACATTCCCTAAAAGCCCTGGGCAACACCTCATCCTCCCTCCCAAGGTCAGATATTGATCCCTAAATCAGGGGTCAATGGCAGACTCAACATTGCCAGAATTCCCTGTACTCAGAGAGTTGGACACAGGGTTTCCTCCGAGGGAACAGGGAAGTTAAAAAACAGTAGATGTGGATGCCAGGAATGGGAGAAGAAAAACAACAGACGTCCACTAAACATCCTTTCAAAATATGAAGCAGACTGATCATCACACCAGTAATGAATGGCGCCATGCCTCACAGTTCCCAAATGACTGACATGTTCCTACCTCTTTGTCCTGTGTCCCTGCTTCCCTCTCCACACACTCCCAGCCTCCCATGTAAACACAAATGCTGTATAAAAACAAAGCTATTTGGACATTCTGGTTTGTGTGCATCTCTGGACAGTTTCCAAGGGAACAATGAAACCCACGTCTACTTCTTTCCCATTGAAGGAATTCCCTAGACCTGCACTGTCTACATGCAGAAGCCACCAGACAGCTGCGGCTCTGGAGCACCTAGAATGCGTCTATTCCAGAGTAGAAATACCAGATCTTAAACACTTAGTACAAAAATACAAAATACATTTACATTTAATACAAAATGTATAAGAGCTTGTCACTTTTTTATGGATTAGAAGTTGAGATATCAATATTTTGGATATATTAGCTTAAAAATATATTATTAAAATTAATTGTACCTGTTAATTTTTACTTTAACACTGTGTCTACCAAACATAAAAACAGAGAATAAAATAATGGTTACAAGGGGCCAAGGGATGGGGGAATAGGAGAGACATTATTTAAGGTTACAAGCTTGCAACTAGCAGATAGATATGTCCTGGAAACCTAATGCACAATATACAGAGACAACAACATTGTATTATAATAATCAAACGTGCTCAGAGACTAGAGTCTAATTATTCCCACCACAGAGAAGAAATGATAATTATATGATGTACTACAGGGGCAATCACTACAATGGTGATCATACTACAATACATAAATGTGTCAGATCCACACCTTGTACATCTTAAATATTACATAATGTTGCATGTCAAATATATTTCAATTAAAATAAATAAACATGAAAAATAAAATGTGACTACAAGAATATTTAAAATTGTAATTGCGGTTTTCACTATATTCCTGTTGGACAGTGCTGCTGTTGAGATTTCTATGAAAGCAGACCATTCATTTGGCTTTGCGCTTCTCAAACTGAGATCCCCTCTGACAAGAAGCATCAGCATTGCCTGAGGGGACCCTACAGAACCAGGATCTTTGGGTGGGCCATCTGCCTCTTAGCAAGCCCTCCGGGCTTTTTATGCAGTGGCCTCTTTGTGAAGGTGCAGAGCTGGGAGCATTCTTTCATGCTTCTAAAACTGATGGACTGGGAATGCAATTATTAGAAGGAGTAAAATCAACCGTCTTAAAGGACCAGCTTTACTAAATTGCTAAGTGATTTAAAATATTGACTTTCAGGTACAAAATTTTTTTTTTTTTTAAATAGATGTCAATATTGAAGCAAAATCAAGCTGCTGTGCCCTGCAACGTGGGGCAGGCTGGAAGGCAAACGGCATAGTAAGTAGTCTCCCATCGTGGTTTAAAAGGAAAGATTGAAGGGCTTGGCTTTATAAATTAACATTTGTTAAACTTTATTCTAAATGTTTGATTCTAAATCTGCACCACACCCTTTGTGGTAGGCATTATTATCCACTTCCTTTTACAGATAAGGAAACTGGAGCAAGCAAGGTTAATTAGCCGGTCAAGGCCACACTTTCTGAAGCCAGAATGAGTCAGGCTCCAGAGCCCAGAGGCCTTAACCATTGTACCTACTGTCTTGCACAGAGGTCAGGTTGTGTCCGAGCTAATCTGTAAAAGTGGGTATCTCCCCACCAGTTATTCCTGGCTCCTGTTAGAACCACCTACAGACACTTAAAAATGTACTGCTGCCTGTGCTCCACCAACTAGAGAGGCTATCATTGGTCTGAAGTGGGTCCTGGGGTGTTAAGGGGTCCTCTAGGACTTTGGAAACAACTTCCATTTGACAGATGATGATGATGAGGCTGGAAGATGCACAGTGGGACAAATCAGCAGTGGCTAAACTCAGGCTCTATAAATTAAGCCAGGGCTTCTCCAACTAGAGGCACACAACTCCCCTGGATAGCCATATTTTTTTTAAAATTTTATTTATTTATTTTTAGAGAGGGGGAGGGAGAGAAACATCAATGTGTGGTTACCTCTCGCATCCCCTACTGGGGATCTGATCTACAACCCAGGTGTGTGTTCTGACTGGGAATCGAACTAGCGAACCCCTTGAGTTTGCAGGTCAGCCCTCAATCCACTGAGCCACACAAGCCAGGGATGGATAGCCATTTTAAATGTAGGTTCTGATGCCCTAGGGCTGGGTGTGGCCTGAGATTCTGTAGAATCCAGGTGAAGGTGATGTTACTGGTCCAAAGACCACACATTGATCTTTGAATTGTGCTTTGTCTAGATGCTCTGACCCATGGTACACTTTCTTGACTCCCTAGAGAGTGGAGACTTTCCCAGCACCTGGGGAGTGGGGTTGGGAAGGGGCTGGGGTACTTTGCCCAGGTGCAAAGATTGGGGATTTCCTGAGATCACAGACCTGATCCCCCTTAGCATCCTTCAAAGCGCAGCCAAGGATGAACGCCTGGAGCAGAGTCGCAGTTCCAGTTCCTGAGACCTGGAGGAAAGCTTCAGGAAGCTGAAGGGAAAAAAAAAACAACAAAAACTTACAGTTATGGCCCAAAAGCAAGAAACCCAGTCACCCTACCTTCTCCAGTCTGCTGTCTTCCTCTAACCTAAGGGCAGCCTCGGGTTCTCCCTGGGCTACTCTCCCCCTCCCACGCCCAGCTACCGCCCCGGTGCCAGGACAGGGACAAGCTACTTTGCCTTCCCCAGGATCGCACGGATTTCTTGGCCAGGCCAGAGGGTCGGATAGCCGGGATGTATGCATTTCAATGTGCATTTTCCACCCATGCTTCTACATCTTTCACTGCTATTCGGACTCTCAGCTCCAGTCCCGCTGACTTCTTCCAGTGTCCCCTGTCCGCGACAAGCATTGGACCTTAGATAGACCCAGAACGGAGGCTTTTTTCTCCCTGCGCTGCGGCTTTCACGCCCCGCTCCAACCCAAGGCTCTTTCCGGCCACCCCGAGGCAGAGTCCTGTCCTCCGCGGCCTTCCCCGGAAGGCTGCCCGCAGCGCCTTTCGGAGGAGGTTGAGGACCCAGGGAGAAGATGCGGCCCGGCGCCTAGAGCCCCCGGGGACCGCGGGCGAGCTCAGAGCCTCGAGGGCGTCGGAGACCCGGGTGAAGACTCGGAGCGGTGCCCGGAACAGAAAACGGGGGAAGGGATAACTTCGCGTTCGTGGAGGTGGGATATTCGGAGTCTTTCTCTGGGATATGTATACGTCACTGCCTCCACCTTTCCCATTCCCATCCCCAAACCAAAATTCAACGCCCAGAACCTCCCACAGCCAATGCGCCCCCCGCCTCCCCGCGAGCCCAGGTTCCGGCCCATCAAGTCGGGAAATGAGGCGATCCATCAGCTGGCCCAAAGTGCCTCCCGGAGGCGTCCCCCATCTGTGCTCCTCGACAAAGTCACCCGGGAATAGGGCGCAGCGGCAACCACCGAAACTCCCGACCTCTGGGTGACAGGGGTCGGGTGCGTTATTCCCAGTGGCTTTGGTGACCAGGGCTTCAAGGCCTGTTTGACTTGGGTGGTTGAGTCCAGAAGCTGTGAGCGAGGCGGTGGCTACAACCTCCATAGACCCAGCTGCTTTGCTGACTAAAAGGAAAAAGAAAAAGGCGCCCCCGGGAGAATTGTAAACACAAAGAACCTCCTGGGGAAAATACAGGTTTGGACCTCGAGGCTGCACGCGCGGGTGCCGCCGGGACTGCTGCGCGACGGACACCTCTGGCAGACAGACCCGGGGAGGCGGGGTTCATAGGCGGGGGCAAGACGGGGCACCGGCGAATTTGCTTTTGAATTGAAAAACAAACAAACAAACAAAACAAAACAAAAAAAAAACCATGGAGTCGCCAAGGAACAAAAGATCTGAATGTCGAGTTTTCATTTCCTTATTTTGAGATTTAGTGTTGTTTTTATTTTGAAGTGAGTATCTGAAGGTCTCCACGGTGTTTTCAGGTGTGGGGCCTCGCAGAGTTCTTATCTGGCCCTGTCCCTGGGAGAAGCGGCAAGAGGCGATGACAGAACGCCCGCTGGCAGCCTAGGGACGCAGCCCAGGCGGGCTCCGCGGAAAGGGCGGCGCTGTGCAGCACGAGCCCTGGGTCAGCCTCTGGGGACCGAGACCTGCGGCTGAGAAGTAGGTTCCTGGTTTGTCGCCGGAGATCCCCATTAATGTAGAAGATTGCTGTTTTCTTTCTGGTGCAACTTAGGGTAGGTAGACCATGCCCTCCCCTCCCGCCCCCAAATTAAGAATCAAAACCCTAACCTCTCAGCCCTGGGCCTCTTGCAGGCCAGGAAGCTCGGGTAAGTTTCAGTCCCACTTCTCTCTGCCGGAGCTTCGCTTGGCGACCAGGGATCTTAACATAGGGGCCCCGGAGAGTCAGTCCACCTTCTCACCTTTGGTTCCCAGCCCGACCTGCAGAGGCCGCTTCTTCCCGGTAGCGCCGAAGGCGCTGTGCGCGCCCCTTTGAGCCTCTGCCATCTCAGCCTCAGTAGAATCTACTCTCGGAATACCTCGCGCGGGTCCCGGACTTACCCCACCTGCGGCGCGGGTCCCCGCGCGGCCCTGGGCCTGGAGCGCAGCATCCTCCCGAATTCGGTCTTTGAAACTGGGCCGCTGGAGCACTTACGGGGCATTCTCCTCCCCTGCGAACACAGCAGTGGCGGTTTAGGAAGGAAAAGGAGAGAGAGAAAAGGAGAGAAGCGACGCCTCTATAACCGGGTCTCCCCCCTCTCCCCTGTTTCAGACTTTACAGCACCCCCACCCTGCCCCGCATCCCAAGTCTCCAGACTTTTCTTAGGGTGGAGGAGGGACCAGAAAGGCCGGAGGTCGAGAGAGCACTGGGATCTTCCCACCCACCCTCCCCGCCCCAAAGCAGGGCTTGCCCAGACCTTCGGCGCGTAGGATCTCCAAAGAAAGTCTCTGCCAGGAACTTTCATCCTCCTTTTTATGGCCCTCAAAACCCCCTGTCGCCGTGGTCAGAAACTGCTTAACCCTGGGAAATGATCCCATCTCCCGGCTTTGAAGTCGGTGTGGATCTCATCTTTGCAACTGGACGAGAGCATTCTCTCCCACTTCTACACGGGGATCAGCTGTGCAAATGTGTCAGGGAGACCACACTGGGTGCCAGGTACCGACAGCTTCCCAGGCTGAGGTCGTCTCGCGCTCAGGGTGAGAGCAGCTAGTCGCCCGCAGCCGCCCTCAGCTCCCTTCGCTCACGCAGAAAGCGGCTTGCAAGTCTGGAGTCCGAAGCCCGAGCGCGCGTGGCGCCAGGCCCTGTGCAGCCAGGCCTACCTGCCAAGGTGCCAGCCAAGGTAACGCCGTAGGCCTCAGTCTGTGTGTCCTGACCAGCTCATACTTCCTGCACGTTGAGATACTACACTTCAATAATGGAGTTCCCAGCATTATTATTATTATTTTTTTTTTTTTTTCTGAAGGAAATGCTCCGATCACTTCCCAACTAAGGTGATTCCTAGTACGCCATTTAGTTCTGGAGGGATCTTTTAGAAAAGGCATGTTGAAGCCACTCCTCCCAGAAGTTGTCGCTAGTGGAGTAATAAAGTCCTATCTAACGTATTGCTTCCTGGATTAGCATTCCAGTCTCTTTTCCAATAATGAAAGGGGACTCCTTCCCCTTTCCTGTTTTTGGTTACTGGGGCGTCTTGCAATGTTTTCACAACAGTCACAGAAACAAACTAAACTTACAACATCAGAACACCCTTGGAAGACAACAGGAGGGAGGATTGAATGTGGGAGGTAGGTGATGGGTAGGTCAGGGGAGCGTAATGGGGGGGAAAGGGGGACAACTGTAACTGAACAATCATAAAAATAATAATCATAATAATAAAAAGCACCCTGGGGCCTTTCAGGACTCCAGCTGTGTCCTAGCCCAGCTTCCTTTGAAGCAAAACAAACTGGCTGCCCCACTCTCACCCTCCCCCAAGGGTAATTAATGTTAATTTTCTTCACTTCCAACACACCTTCAAGTGAATATGCAGATAACTTCAAATAGACAATTACAAGAGTAGTTAACTGGGGACTAGGAATCCCTGTAACACAGTATAAAAAGATTTTAAGGAATTTCATTATCTCAGAATTCAGGTAGCAAACTGCATATTTTAAATGAGCAACAGAATCCCTAACCTTAAGTAGCTGTTATTAGTGAAAACATTTCTTTTAAAAAATTTTTTTAAAAATTCTCAGTTGGCTCTTTTCTTTTTACAGAAAGGTCTTCCGCTCTGAATTAAGATTTCCCTCACTACTAGGAAAGCAAAGAGGATGGTACTCCATGGCCTAAAAATTCACACATTGAAGCTAGTGCTAACTATCAGAACAGTAAACTAATCCTTAGCTGGAGAAAGAAAATCATTATTTACCACTGAACTTTTCAGGAACGATGACCTGGCCTCCTCATCGACTTATTCAAGGTTCGTTACATGGAATTTATGCCCTTCATTCCAGCATGTGAAGGCATTTATTCTAAATAAACTCATCAAGAACATTTTCTAAGAATTTAGCATAAAAATACTTTGCCAATGAAATGGCGATTTTCTGTACATTCATTGCGGAAACAACTCATGTTTCATTGAAGTGGATGCAGGACAGGCCAGTGAAGTGATAGGATAAGGGATATTTCATCAAGGATGTGTGGGCTGAGTGTATTGGAGACCCAAACTCAATTTTCCGATTTGTTCCAAACATTTTAGCATTTTGCAATCAACTTTCTGATTCTTTTGAAACATCTCAGAGTTTGGCAATTTCTGCATGAAATATTATTGTGTACACATAATTTTTTCAGTTCCTATCCCAAAAGGGTTTCTATTCTAGAAGGGGTTTTAGATGTATTCAAAAGCAGTGATTAAATTAAATGAAATAATTGTTCAAGGATAATGTAAACACAAGAAAATGTTTTGTTAAGCAGTAATTTTGGCATAACAGCTGTACATCTTGTCCAGTATAGTTAAATTATCACTGCTTTTGTTATCCATTTGTTCTCCCCTATTCATTCATACCCTTCCTCCCCCCACCCTTCTCTCTGTGTGTGTACGTGTGCATAAGCACGCCAGCTTCCTGGTGGGCATACAGACAGCAGAGCTAGGCTGCATTTTTACATTTCACTGTGGACTGTAATATCAAGAAGCCAAATTTCAGCTGCAACAAAGCCTGGCTTTCCCCTTTCAAAACTCATAAATATGTTTTCTAATTAGCATTGTTTCCCAGTTTTGTAATTTGTTTCTTGATTCCACAAATACAAGTCGATTTCTTGTGCAATCAAGTAGAAAGAGATATACCTAACAATTTAAATATTTAATTTTATTTAGGAAAATTTTGCATATGCCATTGCAATGCCATATGTGGGCAAACTATCAAATAAATGAGTTAAATCGGGGTTATGCAGTCTATAAGGTATTATGGGTTTGGGGCCTAATTTCTTCTTTATTGAAAATTAATAAATATGAAAGGATAAAGAATTACATCTTTGCACTGACTTTCCTATTTAACATATATTTCTTCTGTCTGCATTGTCCTCCCTTGTCTTTCATGCCAAGACAATATGTCTACTTGTTTCAAGACCCACCTTCTCCAAGAGGCCTTCTTTGGTCAATTCCACCCCCATCCTGGGATGGCTATCTTACATTTTCTTTCTTTTAACATTTATGCATACATTGTGCCAGGCAACTCCTTATCTTCATATTTTCTCCCATCCAAATTGAAACTCTACACATACAGGGACATTTTTCCCACTTACATAGAGCAACATTCACTAAATGGTATGATATTCACAAATGCTAACTCAGTAGGTAAGGACAAGAACTGAAGAGAATCCTTCAAAGGTCCTAGAGGATCTAGAGGAGATTCCAAAGCCGACATACTTGGTCACACTTACCCCGGACATCTTGTATTGACCATCAGCAGTGATGATGAAAACTGACACAGCCAACATCCACGTGGGTGTACCTGTTTGTGTCCGTTTCTTCTGCTTTCTCTCCTACTCCAGAAATGAAGAATGGAGCAAATTCTTGAAAACTTTGTTACTATTTTCACATAGTATTTAGTGGTAAGTTTTGCTCCTTTATCACCTCTTCATTAATTTAAATAACTGAAGTTTTTAAAGTTTTAAAAAGGATTGTTAGAAAGTTTTTTAATTGATGTAGGTAAAAGTTGTAGGTATAATGATTCAATTCCATTGCAATATAAGAATCACTAGGATAGAATGATTAAATTAATTAAATTAATTTATAAGCTATATTTAAGATTAAACATCTAATTTTAATTATGTTTTGAAGATGATCCTCTTTGGAAGAAGGGGTTAAATTTGTTTTTTTTCTTTCCTTTTTTTTTAAGTCTTTCAAGTACTGTCCTGTCAGTAAAGCAATCATTTATGTCAGGTATGAAGGAAGCCATTTTCAAAGGAACCACCATCTGATTTATAAATTAACTACAATAATTTAATATTAATGACCAATGCTACTTCCTATCTCATATTTTATTTTTAAATCAGGTAATTATCAATTAATTCAGTTAATCTTTTAACAACTTATAAAGTGAGGATATCTACAATAATGTATCACAAGAGAAACTGTCATAATCTTTTACAGATGTCTCTTTTATTTGTATAATGGTATTTGTCTATCTATGGGCTTCCAAAGCACCAAGCATAGAGCAGGTAGTAGGTATTCAGTTACTGTTGATGAACTAAATTGATTTATCTTTTGTTTTGGATGCTTTATATTCGATGGCTCCCTTGGCCTACCCAGCCATCCCCGGAGCTATTACCTCTTTTTGCTTTTGGACAAGGAACACTAAAATCTGTGCAACAATAAATAGTAAATCCTGACCTGAAATCTATTTATTTCTTTTCTCATTAAAGTCCTGGAGGGGGAGATAAAGAGAGGGAGAGAGAATATAAAGGCTTTATTACACATGTCTCATTGTTTTCTAGTTTTTACAGCACTGCAGGAAAATAACAATTGCTAACATGACAAATTACTAATATTACAAATTGTAACACATACATTTTACAACTCCCACTCTCAACTGATAATAATTGATTTTATATTAACTGCAATTTTGCCATAATTGTTTTATATATAATCATTCGTGTAAAGTTCTCAAGAAATGTTTGGATGAAATATCAAAATACAGAGATAAAAAGATATAATGTATATCTAATCTAATAGAGGAATAGGTTTGAAGAATAATTATATAGATACTTTGCAGCAAATGTTATGACAAAATGTTATTATACTTAAAACGGCATTCTGTACATTTCAGGAATGTGAATTAATGACAGAGATTTTAGACTTCAATTTGCTATTTGTTCACTAAATAAAGATGTTTATGGAAATAAAAATATGGTATATTTTGGAGTCAAATATTATATAAGAAAAATGATGATCCTACAAAGTTAAAGCATGTGATTTTTCTATTTTAATTTTAACTGACCATGTGACATGTAGGAAGGTCATTTAATTTTTCTGGGCCTTAGGTTTGGGATATGTACAACCACAATAAGGTATATCTTCCCTTGCCTGTGTTCTAAGGTTGTAGGAGGATCAGATTTGACAACACACATGAAAATACTTTGTAATTTGTCTCTTAATATGACATTGTTTTATGACCTCATATTACTAATTAGTCACATAATAAAATTCTCTAAGAAAGAAAATACTTGGACAACACTGTAATTGATAAGGACAACATTTCTGTCTCTGAAATAGCTGTATTCTCATTCTTATTTATGGAAGAAACTAAAGGTAAGCTACCAAGAATGTAAATATAGGAATCAGCTCAGTAATATTTGTTTTTTGGTCCCACCAGAGTCTGAGGAGTAATATCAGTGTGTGTGTGTGTGTGTGTGTGTGTGTGTGTGTGTGTGTTTATATAACTATGCAACATTACTGTTCTAAGGGACCCTAGATAACCCTCACAAGCTTCATATTCATTTACATTGCTCTTGGTAGAGTAATCACAATATAACGAGTGAGGGTAGGTAGGTGACCCTAAAGTTCAGAGTCCTCATGTAACCAGAGAGCAGAGCTCACAGAAGTTAAGCCCGAATGGATATACTGCACTGACTGATGGCTGAGGAGGTGTCAGCTTGAACCCATGAGCGCATTGTGAGCAGGGGAGAGAAGGGGATGTCTCCCAATGCAGGAAACTGTTGCCATAGCATTTTTCTTCTCTATTCCTGCCTACTCCTCCACCCCCAAAAAGCAGCAACAATTTGTGCTCTACCGTTTTCTTTCAGGAGCCAGATGCATTTTCAGAAGCCAGGACTCCAATGATGCGATTGTGATATCTAAACTGTTCTTGGTAGGAATATCGACTAAGTCTATTAAGTTTCTCAGGACAGAATCATCTTTGTGGATTCAATTATTGAACAGGAAACAGACTCAGGGAGAATTTTAGCCACCCTCCCCCCAATTTCATTGACCCTATGCACAATCCAAGCCACAATCCCTCCTGCAACACAATCTATTCCCTTCAGCACTAGTAGTCGTGGACAGCTCCCTCACCGAACGGTTCCTTCCTCTGCAGTGAGCAGACTCGTGTTCAGCCTGCATCGGCCGGTGCGGCACCGGACACCAAGTCCTGGCCAGCGCTCACAGAACACGCGCTCCCTACCTCCTCCCTCTCGGCGCCCCCGCCCCTCGTTCACCTCGGCTCACTCCAGCGGCGACTTTAAGGGATTCCCTCTCGGACGGCCTCTGCAGCAGCACATCTGTCCTCATTCGCTGCACGGCAGGCATGGATCTCCGAGGAAGAGCTTTTCTCAGCTTGAACAGACTTCGAGTTCTCCTGATGCTGTTCCGTGAGTAACGTTTTCGGCCACCGCGAGGGCAGAGTGCACTCTTTGCAGAGAATAGAGCCGGCATAGTATACTCAGTAGCTTACATTTTGTAGGGTTTTCTTTTTTTTTTTTCCCTTTGGGGTGGGGGAGGGGACCGAGGGCCTTTCTGCTAGTGGCGAGGAATTCCCCAGAGAGCCACACACCTGTATGCCAGACAGAGTGCTATACGGGCCTGCTTCTTAGGATCAGAGGATTGCCCAGAAAGATTTGGTTTAAAATCCTAAGATAAAGAAAAAGGCCAGTCGAGTTATAAATTAGTAAAGGCTTAATGTTTAATTTTTTTATTATAAATTAACAGCAACGGAGTTGGATTTGTTGGCGCTTGGTTAGAGAAATGGCTCACAGAGCGCACAGCAGTCGTCAGGGAACTTTGTCACCCCAGAGCTCGCAGACCACGATCTCCATCCATTTGCCTGAGATGCGTGGGCTCACCGAGCCCGGAACCGATAGGATTTTTTCCCCCTGCAGATACAATGGCTCGAATCATGGCAGAACAAGAAGTGGAAAATCTCTCAGGCCTTTCCACTAACCCTGAAAAAGATATATTTGTGGTGCGGGAAAATGGGACGACATGTCTCATGGCAGAGTTTGCAGCCAAATTTATTGTCCCTTATGATGTGTGGGCCAGCAATTATGTCGATGTAAGGAACCTTTTCCCTCCCAGCTTGCTCCTAGGGTTCCAGGGGCGAAGGGCAGCCACCCTCAAGGCCCTATGAAGACCTGGGTCGCCCGCCTTGCTCCCTGAGCCCCTGCAGGCTGCTCCTGAATGCTGCATGGGGATTCCGGCTTGTAACGCCTTCTGCTCGCCCTGCCTGCTTTGAAAGTAACCCACCCCCCCTGCTTCCCTAACGGCGGGGTCTGCACGTACAGCACCTAACCGCATGTTCCCGGACCTGGGAGCGCGCGCGCGCGCAAAGGAGCGCCCAAGCGTGCAACCCGGAGTTTGGACGCGCCACACTTTACAGCCCCCACTGGGGCCGGGCGCGCTGAGGGGGTGCGGGGCATCTGTGTTCCCAGCTGATCACGGAACAGGCCGATATCTCACTGACCCGGGGAGCTGAGGTGAAGGGCCGCTGTGGCCTCAACGAGTCGGAGCTGCAGGTGTTCTGGGTGGATCGCGCATACGCGCTCAAAATGCTGTTTGTAAAGGTAACTCCGAGCAGAGGGGGCGCAGACTCCTGGGCGGGTGTGGGCCGGGGCCGCCTCTGGGTTTCTCCACCCAAAAGTTGCACAGGCGGTTGATGCACTCCTCCCCTACTCGGCAGGAAAGCCACAACACGTCCAAGGGACCCGAGGCGACGTGGAGGCTGAGCAAGGTCCAGTTTGTCTACGACTCCTCTGAGAAGACCCATTTTAAAGACGCAGTCAGTGGTGAGTAGAGGTCACCAGACCTGGGGAGAGAGCTTGGGAAAGCGTGGACACTGCAGAAGCACAGGCGTGGAGGGCGAGTTCCTCAGGAAATTCGGAAATTTTCTGGAAACCGATCATGGCTTTCCTCTCCCAGGCCAAATCCGCCCTGGCTTGTTCTCCAGGACAGAGGAAGTGCAACCGCCAGTGGGTTCTGTGGACCTCTGGCCTTGTAATGAGCAAGGAACCCGGACTAGAACCAGCCGGCCGCCCCTGGTCTGATGCCTGATGAAACATCTCCTGTGAGGGCCCGACTTCCCCTGGCAGCTTCAGGATGACCTCTTATGGTTTGTCCTTTAGAGAGGCACAGAGAAGAACAAAGCTGTCGATATCTTTTCTGCACCCTGTTTTTGTTTTCTTTTTCATGTGCTAAAACTTGAAGGGGGCAAAGCAGCTTTCCTTTTTGGTCAGGATTTGATGGCCTTCAGTATCTTTTTTGCACATGGCAGCAGGGCCCCCAGGCTATCCTCAGTCATCGACTGCCCCCACCCCGGAGCACATTCTAAACCGTGGCCTAATTATTAGCTTTTTCTGCCCATCATTTCAACAACTCACCCAGATTTTCCAAAAATATCGTGGCCAGAGGAATGTCCATTCCCCAAATAATGTTTGCATGTGCAGGCACCGTGGAAGGCTACATTTAAATTTATTTATTTACTTATTCGGTAAATTGTCTGACTTACTCATAATGAGACCTTCGATCACCTGAGCACCAGAGTTGGGAAAAGATTTTTATTGAGCCCATGAAAGACTACATGTCATCTTTGCTTTTACACCCCATTTAACATCACAGTTTAAAAAAAAAAAAAGTGTTTTCTTATCTTCATCAAAATTCACATTTAAGCATTTTCCGGGTTAAACTAGGGCCCCTTCCCCCACAAATAAAAGGAAAAGGGGGGGACAAACAAACACAAAGTAGGCCAGTAAAGGAGAAAAAGGAGGCAGGCCTCCAGGGGTATATATGTGTGCCAGGCTCTCTGCGCAGGGCACCAGAAATCAGATGTGCTTTGAGAAAGGTATTTTATTCTTTGGGGACCAGCCTGAAATGTAGAAAATCAAGTCACCATTCTGTGTCTTTGGGATCTCTGTTGTAAGGGTTTATAGAGTAAACAGGGTTTTTAGGTGTCATGCTCCTCTTCTAAAAAAAAATTCCAAAATTTCCCCAAATTCCATATTAATGTTTAAGGAGATCCTGCTCATGAAGCAATGGATGTGTTTGTTCTCTGACACCACCTGATGCCATAGGCAGAGCCCCAGCCCTGGCAAGGTGACACTGAAGGGGAGCTCGGAGCTGAGAGGCCAGAGTCAACACTCTGGCTGGGGAGGTTAGGAGCAAGGAGGGTCCTGCCAGTGGGAGGGGCCTAATCATTGCTTTGGGTCTCCCCTGCAGCTGGGAAGCACACAGCCAACTCACACCACCTCTCGGCCTTAGTCACCCCAGCTGGGAAGTCCTATGAGTGTCAAGCTCAACAGACCATTTCCCTGGCCTCCAGCGATCCTCAGAAGACAGTCACCATGATCCTGTCTGCAGTCCACATCCAGCCCTTTGACATAATCTCTGATTTTGTCTTCAGTGAAGGTAGGTCGGTGGGGGGGAGGGGGGAGGAGAAAGGGAGGAGGGAAGGGAAGGCTGACTTCAGGATGGATGTGCAAAGGGATTTGCCAGGGTCCCAGGCTGCTGCCAGCCGGATTTCCTCTAGGCTGACATGGCACTACTTCCTTCTATAATATTTTTCAAAGACTAAAGGCAGTAAACTGAATCATATCCACTTTCTTCAATGTCTTTTTTTCCCCCTGCCCTCTCTCCTTTCCTCTTTCACTTCATTCTTCCCACCCTTCCTTTATTTCTTCATCTTTCCCTTCCTCCCTTCTTTTGCCAAAAGGAGAACTTTGATAGGGAGAGAGGTAAGAGAGTCAATGCAAATCTTCCAATCAAAAAGCAGCTAAAAATCTCAGGTAGTTATCTAGAGAGCCATAGATTGGAGAAGGGCCTTTGCTTCTGTGGGCCTGAATTTCTCCAGGCTCTCTCGGACACTTCCAGCTGTAGGTTTTACCACTGGGAGTCCAAATTTGTGTGTGGCTAGGATGCAGTAAGAGTGTGTGCGTGTACGTGCATGTGTGCGTGTAGGTCATGTGAAGATCACAGAGAGAGAATTAGGAAGACCTGCCTCCATCCATCACTCACCTTGTAGGAGGGATACCCACAAAGCCCCAGGGAGGCATGGGTCCTTGATCTGCTCCCTCGGGGTTGAAAGGGGATCAGGCAGATTCAGGGCATCCACATTCTCTTGGTTCTCTGCCTCACAGCAGAGGAAGGGCATGAAGGGAGCCCATCTTTTTGCAATTTGCCCAAGTCTAGCAACAATTTTCACTGGGCAAATGTAGGGTAAGTGAATTATTCAATTCACTTCTTCTCTCTCTCTTGTCTGGGGGAGATTGTCAAAGACAGTTTCATATTCTGTTGATTCCTTGTGGTTAAAAAATAGGGATATATTCTGATTCTTTATAGATGCCTTCCTTTGGGCTGGGGCTCCCCAGGTAAATACAACTATTCCAACGTCCAGGATATTAAGGAGTCTCTGTCTGTGTCACACACAAATCATTGTCATTCCCCAAGGAACCCAGCTTTTATAAAACGACCCCCCACTCAAACTATACTGACTCGATCTACCCCTCACCACCCCATTGTTATTCTGAAGGCATCCGAGAGTTCCTATGTCCTTGATAGAAGGGTTAACTTCTTTTTCATCCATGTATTTTTAGCACCTAATACCATGCTTGGCACATTGCAGCTGACCAGTTACCTTTGGCTGAACTGATATCGGGAAGCTGTGCACTCAATTAGTAGAGGCTTCCAAATGCTTCAGTGCCAGACAAAGCAGAATCTAATTGATTTAGTAAAGCAATGGCAGACTTCACTGTTCTCATGGAATGATGGGATATTCCACTTTAATGTGTTTTCTACAAAATTGAAAATAAACTCTGTGTCGAGACCTTAACATTTTTTAATAATCTGTTTTTTTAACGAAGTATTTATAAGTGTAATAGTGTCTTTCTTAAACTGAAAGTATTAAATATGCTTAAATGGAATTGGATATGTGATTATTGATGACCAGGAATTTTGTAAGAAAATATTGGCTTGTGTAGTATCAGTCTCCACGGGCCGTACCATAGATACTTTTAAGTTTATATGGGTCCTTTCAGTAGTCTCTAGTGCCTTTTTGCTTTTTCTTGTCAGCTGTTCTTAGGCACTTCTTTACCTATTGGTACTACTGGCGCTGTAATTGCTGCTTTTACTAATTTCTTACCACAACCTTGGCCTAACCCACTTGGTTATTTCTAAGTTGTTGCTTATAGTTGTTCATGGACTGAGAAATCAAATCTCATGGATATTTAGAATTGTGCATGATGTAAGAGTACATGGATCCTGAGTAAGAACCAGAGTTACTTTCCTAAAAATTGTTGGAGTCCACGGCATGGCCTTAGTGACATCTTTTGTTGGAAAAGCAGTTTTTCATCCACTTCCAGGTCCTAGACAGGCATGACAGGCCCAGAGAGTTTGCAGGCATATATAACATCATAAATGCAGACATATTAAGCAGAAGCAAATTGTACGTGTCTTACCCAGGCTTTTCCGGGTAATTAGGATGTTCCCTTCTGTATGGTACCCTGGAGTTTAATCCTTGATACTCTGGGGAGGAGGCAAGCCCCATTCAGAGTCACTCACTGGATCAATCGATGTGCCTTTGTGTGGTAGGGATTCTTTTGTTCCTGGCTCCTCCTGTCTGAGCCTCCTGGCACTGCCCCCCACTGTGTTTTGTAAGGGATCATTTCATTTGATTTGGTGGAATTCGAAAGATTTCTTTTGACCCCCTCTTCCCCAGAATAAACACTCAGGAGGCCCTGGATGTGTTGCAATGCCTGTGTGGTTGCGAGTGGAGTGTGCTTGTGTGTATGTGTGTGTGTGTATATTGAGGCGAGGTATGTGGTCACATATCTGTATGCCCACTGCAGTTAGTCATGTATGTGCAGGACACACAGCATGGAGTTTCTAATGAAGGATCTATTCCCTGTGTAAGGGTGTCATTCCTGGCAGCCGGCAGTTTTATACTTGCTTACTGTATAGGCTGAGAAAAAAGAGGAAGGGTCAGTGAAGAGCAATAGTGGACACTCACAGGGGCTTCCCTCAGTCTGAAAGGGGGCTGACATCTTTGTCACACAAATCCCTTTAGAGCATTGAGCTCGGTTACTACACTAATCCCCCGCGAAGGTCTCTTAGGCCGGCGTGTCTCCAACCGCAGTGTGCACGCAAATCTCCTGCGGCAGTGCGCACAACCGCGGCGATCTCGTGAACACCCGGAGCCTGGCTCGGCAGGTCCGGGGCAGGCCCCGCGGTGCTCCGTTTCTAGCAAGCTCCCCAGCGATGCTCCTGGTCGGTGCAATACTGTGGAGGTGGGCTGGGGGTTGGGGGGTTTTGAGCTGCTCAAGGAAAAGTTATGATCATGAGAGGCGGCAACACGCAAACTTTATTGCACGGTTCTTGGACAGGGGTGCGTGAAAGGGAATCTCCTCGAAGCATGGAGCTGTCCAGAGGGCGGCATCTCCCGGACCACCATCCAGAGGGGAAGGAGAACGGTGGACCTCCTGGAGGAGGAGGAGTATTGCGAGGGGGCTTGCATGCCTGGGTGGTAGGAGTCCCTGGGGTAGGGAGCTCTGAGGGGCAGAAAGAGGCTCCAGGCCTTAAAACCACAGGGCCCTATCTTATCGAGGGGTAGCAGCTGTTGGTTGTGGATTGTTATGCAAAGCAGACAGGCTCTAAGTGACTAAAATCTGCTTGTTTGGACTGTTATAAAAAAATAATTGGGTGTGTAAAAGTTGAGTTTGGCGCCAGGGACCATTGCAACGAATGGGTCTCAGTCTTCAGTGGGGAAATAAACCACCTAGGGGCCAATCCACAGAGGCCAAGTCTGCTCATTTCCATAACAAATACACATTGTGTGTCATCTACCACCCTGCAGTTCAACGCACCCCTTTTTTCTCAGCTGGAGTGGATTAACTTATCCTCCCACGGTTAATTCCTCGTGTGCCCCGTGGAGAACCGCTGGAGATTTCTGTCTGTAATGGGATGGGGGATGTGGCACTGGGAGGAACAGATGAACCTGAGTATTGTAATGGCTTCAGCTAAAGGCAACTTTTATGCATAATGACAAAAGAAGCATGACAGAACACGAAGGGGACCTCTGTATTAAAGATTCGGGTTTAACTGGCGTTTAAAAGTTCCACATTTAGGCTCGTCCCTTTTTAATTCTCAAGGAGGAAAAACAAACAAAGCAAGCTGTGAAGAAGGTACTAAGATCCCTGCTTACAGTGGAGAAACTGAGGCTCAGAGAAGTGAAGTTATTGGTAAAGCCTGCACTCCTACTGGCTGCCAGAAGCTGTCTGTAGGTATCAGATCCTGTGCTCTTAACCTCTCGGAACCTCGGCTGCTTCTGCTGAGAAACTATAATCAACATGTGGATACAGGAGGCACCCTTAGGAAGGTCGTCGGGTACCCTGAACCTATGAGCTTTTTATCATTGCTGTGAATAGAGTCACTGGGAGATGCCACCTGACGTGTATTTTACCCAGAACTGTGGGAGAAATGATTTGTGTTCTAGTGGAAACGAGTGTGCCTTCCCTTCTCTGTACACCACCCCCTTTAGGCGCCATGTGGTTAGCTGCCGTGCCACAGTGCAGGCTGGGTTTGCTAGTGCTCATCAGAGGGGTGTGTAGAGCTGTCATTTCCTTGGCACCTGCCAGTCAAGAAACATGTCACCCTGAGGAAGTTGCTTTTCAGGGCCTTCTGTATAAGCAACTAGAGGGAGATAATTCTTTTATTAAAACTGCTGAGAACTGTGTTGAAGGTACAATATGGAGCCCCAGTGTAGGGCCATGTCACTGGTCAGTCATAGAATTCTGTGTCCCCGGCACTGTCCTGGAACATAGAGTTTTAGTTTGCGTTCCCCAGAAGCAGATCCTAAGGGAGCATATAAGTGCAAGTAGTTTATTTACAAGATGGTTCTAGAAAGTACTGGTAGGGGTTTGGGAAAGTGAGATAGGAAGGCAATGCAGCCAGCACAGGTACGTTAATGAGCAAGTTACTACTGTGGGCTCCTGGGGTCACACTGCTGCAACCTCTGAGTCTCTGCGGGAGGCTATAGAACCCACCTCAGTTATCCCACCTGAGGCAGGGGTGGGGAGAGGGCTAGCATTTACCTGCCAACTCCCGTCCACTCAGATTAGGTGGCATCTTCCAATCATGCTATTAGGAATATTAGAAGCCATGATAAAAAGCTCATTAATTCAGGGTAACTGACAACTTTTTCAATGGCTGCTGAGGTGGAGGGCCAGGTATTGACTCTAGGTTGTCTAACTTGCCTTGCAGTCAAAATCCATGGGAGTATGTGGCAATGGTGACTGTCAAGGGGACAAGACATTGTTCATGTCTGCTACGCCTAGGAGCTGGGAGATATGAACTTTCCTTGCTCTGGTAGAGCTATGAGCTGGTGGGAAAGACTTTATGCATCACCTTCTTGGCCTGCATGTTCCTGACACACAGGGGCTTCTGTCAGTACTTGCTTCTGATATCTTTTTTTAATCACTAGTGGTTACATTTTGGTGAGAGTATCTCCTTGTCTCCAGCCAAAGTTCTCCAAAACCCACTCATATGAACAACTTTTCAGTACATAAAATACACATGCTGAGGTTACAGGAGTTCAGCCCAGAGGAAATATGGAAAGGGGGGCAACCCCCTGCCTTTGGTTACCCTGTCAGACAGTGAAGGAAGTACGGGCAACAAAAGGCTACCCTCCGCCTGGGACAGAAATAGTGGCATCTGCAGAGCTTGAGAAACAGACAGCTTGCCTCTTGGCCCATTGCCTACCTGAGTGCTCTTCATTTGGGGAGCAATGAAGAATTCTTGGACTTTGTTTGCTTCAGAGAGTAAATACAACTTTGAAATGCTGTGCTCCTCGAATGGAATGAAACAAAATGCATGTATGGAAAACAGAATCTACGATGAATCAGGGCTTCAGTGGCAGGTACTGAGTCAGTGGTTGATGTGACCAGAGTTGGAAAGAGGAAGCTGGCAATAGGTCATCCCTGTGGTGTCTGATCTGTCTTCTTCTGGTTCTTTCCAATGATTAGGCTGGTCATTGCCTTATTCAGCCACAGGCCGTCCCTCTGAGTCCCTGTGCTGTGTGCTCCAGAACTCTGAGGCCAGCCAGGACAGAGGCATGAGGGACCCCCAGGCCTAAGGAGGTGGACAGGGAGTTAGGGGGCTCCGAGCATCCAAAGCCAGATTTGGTCTGAGCTGAACCAAAAGATGTTCTCGTTCCAGGCAGAGATCAAGGGCCCCCCTTGTTTTATAGTCCATGGGTGGTATAGTCAGTTTATTGCACAGGATCGTAACCCTGAGGTTCACAGGGTTTATGGAGATAATTCAGGGGGTCTGTACGTTTCAATGGGAAACTTTTACATCTTTATTTCCACTAATTTCTAATTAATATTTCACATTTTCTTCTATTACAAATGAAGGTAACAACCCACAGTAGTATTAGTAGTACCAGTGACTTTGTCACAAATAGAAATCATATTTTCATCTCACATTAGTTTGTGCACATCTTGCAAAGTAACAGTTAGACTTCTCACTACTTTGTAACCATAGCCAGTATACATGTCTGTTAACAAAAGAGCACATATATTACTGTGTCCCAAATGATTTAAAGATAGTTTGAGAGCTGAATTTTAGTGTAATCTGTTTTCTTTATAATCTTATATATTTTATTTTTGTGCATTTTTATGAGTATTATTCTGAGAAGGGGTTATAGTTTCATCATAGTAGTACAAAAAAGATTATAATCTTTGCTTTAGTGTTAAGCACTGTTCTAAATGAAAGAGAATAGAATAGAGTATGAATTATTAGATACAGAAAGTAAGGAAAACTATTGTTTTGGAAAGCCTTGGTTTCAGTTATGTCTGTACATCTGTTCTGGCACGTAATATAATTTTCCCCCCCTACGGGTCAGAGGCAGTTTGAAAACACTGGCTTAAGCCTAGAAGGGAAATAAAGTCATGTATGGGTTCAAAATCTCTTGTCTAAAACCCTTGACTTTTTTTCAGAATTCAGAATGTTACAGACTTTAGGGAGACAATACAGTGCCTCATTCATGTATAGTAGACCCTCTTTCCTGTGATTTAGCTCTCCACAACTTCAGTAGCCTACAGTCAACCATGGTCTAACTATATTAAGCAGACAATTCCAGAAATAAACAACCCATAAGTTTTAAATTGCGCAGTGTTCTGAGCAGCATGACGGAATAGCTCACTGTCCCGCCTGGGTTGTGAATCATCCCTTTGTCCAGCGTATCCACGCTGTGTATGCCACCGGCCATTAGTCACTCAGCCGCTGTCTGGGTTATCACATTGACCACTGCGGTACTGCAGAGCTTGTTTTCAAGTAACCCTTAGAGCCAGACATCACGCCATCTCACAGTGCCCACATCCATCCCCTCACTTCATCGCATCATGCAGGCCTTGTGTCATCCCACAGCATCTCGTGAAGAAGGGCGAGTTTGAGAAAGAGACCACATTCACGTAACTGGTAGAACAGTACATTGTTATAGTTGTTCCATTTCATTTTAGTTATTGTTGTTAATCTCTAATGTACCTAATTTAGAAATCACTTTATCATAAGTATGTGTGTATAGGAAAAATCATTTCATATGTATCCTCCACAGGCATTCACTGGGGGTCTTGGAACATATTGCCCTTGGATAAAGGAGGGCTATTGTATTATGGAAGACCCCAGAAAAGTTAGGGCTGCCTTCTCTAATCAAATATATTAATATATCTTTATCCTGCAGTGAAGCATGACAGTCTTCACGCTGAGGAGGATGAATGAGAACCATGAGCAGCCCAGCGTTAGCTCAAGTCAGGATTCATTGCCAAATGAGTGATAACAAAGTACTTGTGGTCTCCAGAATTTTGTGGATTTTAGAGTGATGGATAAGTGATAGCGGATTCAGGAATTCCCCTTGATTTGACCTCTTAGTGAAAGGGGATGGGTGAGGATGAGGATTCAGTATTTTTCATGATACTTTTTTAGATCCCCTATTTTCCCATGATTATTTTTCACATGCCCATAATTTAATACTCCATTAGATACCACCTCTTGTGCTGTGTTTAGTTCCGATCTCTCCCTAAAGCAAAACAGCTTTGTCAAGAAATAAAACACAGGTCTTCGCCGGGTAGTTCAGTTGATTAGAAAGAGTGTTGTCCTGATAAACTAAGGTTGCAAGTTTGACCTCTGATCAGAGCACATTGCAAGAGTCGACCAATGAAAGCATAATAAGTAGAACAACAAATCCATTCCCTCTTGCTCTCTCTCAAATCAATAAATAAAAATTTAAAAAAAACAAACACAACGGTAATATATTTTTAATATATATTTTTTTTTTGCCAAAATACCTTGTGCTTTTTCCCTCTGTGTTCTTTAAAAGATGGGATATGAAATGTTACTTCTCATAACTACAGCAAAGTTATTATCCATTTAAGAATAACTTTCTGGCACTACAATCCTGACACCCAATCCAGTATGTGGTGTTTTTTTCTCAACCACCACGCAATTTTCTGACACTGGCTGGACGTCCTACTATTCAACTCATTTCTGACCCAATCCCCCTCAAGATATCATTAGATCCCGCAGGTTAAAAACTCAGTCCTACAAGACTAAGCCCTCTTCCCCACTGCAGACAACAATCTGACCGACCTGCTATATGTATATTGGAGGTTTCTGTGACCTCCGTAGATTCGATTAATTTGCTAGAGAGGTTCATAGGACTCAAAACATTTTACTTTGTACATCGCCCACTTGTTCTAAGAGGAGCTTCCATGACCTCTCTGATCATGCCGTTCTCCCCATATTTCCATGTGTTTACCAGCCGGAAGCTGTCTGAACCATGTCCTTTTGGATTTTTATAGAGGCTTCCATTACAGAGGCACGATTGATTAAATCATTGACAGCTGGTGATTGAACTAAATCTCCAGGCTCTCTCCTCTCCCAGAACTCAGATGGTTGGGGCTGGAAGTTCCAACCCTTTACTCACAGGGTTGGTTTTCCTGGCAATCAGCCCCCATCCTGAGGTGATCCAGGGGCTTTCCCAAAGTCACCACATTAATATAAATTCAGGTGTGGTTGAAGGCATTTGTTATGAATATCAAGGTATGAGTTTGCAGCTAGCACATGGAAATTGAGTGAACCCCACAATGTTAACATAACATGGATAACAGTGAGCTCTGGTGAGAAGAACAAATAACCTTTGTTATTAACAAAAGCTCTACCTCAGGAGACTCCATTTCTATTTGTTATTCTCTTCAAAGAGGCAATGTGAGATTATGGGGAAAAAACCCAAATGACCAGCCTCCGACTATGGGGTTATAGACCTGTAGCTGTCCCTGGTGTACGTTGTAACAACAGTAACTCCTTTCCCTGGGGAAGGGGGCATGTTTGGCCGCAGACTGATGCTCAAAGTGCAGGACTCATTAGAGCTGAACCACAGGTGAAAGAGACAAGTTCCCTATTCATTCTTTTCAGTCCTTCTGGTGGTGATAAAAAAGCTCAGTTTAGTGCTAACAGATGCCTAACATTTGCCAGAGTATCATTTTTTAAAAACCAGTTACAGTTTTTTTTAATTTGGGGAATATTTAAATGTACAGGTTTACATATTTATTTTAAACAGTTTTACTCAGGTACAATGGAAATACAGTAAACTGTACATATTTAAATGTATGATTTGATAAATATTGACTTAGACTACACCTATGAAGCTATCACTACAATTCAGAAATATCGACATATCTATCACCCCAAAAGTATCCTTATACCCCTGCACATTAAGTATCCGGCTCACTGAGTTTTCAGAGACTGAATGTACCTCCATGACCAGTATGCAGATAGATCCCCAGTGCCCAGAGCCCTCCTTTTAAGCCACCTAGTGATTCGGTAGCCTCTGAGTGCCGGCAGCTCGGGTCTGCTATGGGACATGACCCTAGCTCATGTCTGCCAAGTGCTGCCCTGACTGCCTGTTTGAGTTAGGCTGTTTGAGTTCAGATTGGGACTTCAGTTACCCTTGGGCAAATTCCTCAGTTCTTTCCGCCTCGGTTACCTTATGTGTTAAATGGGTATAATGGGGTTTATGAACAGAATTGTTATAGAGGCTAAATGAGACAATCTTTGTGCTTAGAACTGAAAGTTAATTTAAGAACCATGGTAAGGATGAGCTTTTTAAAAGCTGCATATTTGCCTGCAATTTTCCAAATTCTTTTTATTGGCAAGAAAAGACCCCTGGGGCTCAGGCCTTTTCCTCCTTTCTGTTGGTCTCAGGCGAGCTGGGAGGAAGGACTGTGTCAACAGGGATTCTGGAGCATCCTGGCACACAGCAGGTGCTCAGTAATGTTCACTGGATCACCTTGACTTAAGAATTTGGTTTGTATGAAGAGATATCTAAAACTTGCTTTATCCAGTGGCGGCTCATAATTTTGGTGAAAGGCCACTAGTCACCCACGGGGAGCCAAGGGGCCTGAGGAAACGTATACTGGACTCTAGGAAAGCACTTCTGGTCAGGCCTGCAAAGTGCCTGACCTGGTTCTATTTCAAATGGAGACATAGGTCTATTAAACTGTTTTCAATTTTAAGAGAATAAAAGTTGAATCAACCCTGTGTGCTGGTTACATTTTCTTTCTTGATCTAGGTTCTAGGTTACATGGGATGTTCATTTGTGAAAATTCATTAAGCTCTGCACTTTCTTTTAAAAATTTTAGTATATTTACATATATTAAAACACACAAATTTAAAGTACTTAGCCCAATGCATTTTTACCTACGCTTGCCACCATGTAACACTTACTTAGGTCAAGACACAGAACATTTCCATAACACCTGCAAGTCCCCTTGTATCCTGTGTCCCAGATATAAGCACTTTTATGATATAATCACCACAGACTGTTTTTCTTTTCTTCAACGCCATATAAATGGCATCACACAACATACACTCTTTTGTGTCTGACGGTTTTCATTCAACGTATTTTTGAGGTTCACCTATTTTGTTACATGTAGCCGTAGTTTTAGTTCATTTGTTTTTATTGTTGATGAATATTCCATTGTATGAATATAGCAGTTTATTTATCCATCCAATTTTAATGGTGATTTGATTGTTTCCAGTATTAGGCCATATGCATAAAGCTTTTATGAACATTTATGTTCAAATCTTTTTGTGTTCATATGTTTTCATTACTCAAGTAAATACCTAAGAATGGGATGTTTGGTTATATGGTAAATGTTTTTGCCTTAATTAGAAATCACTAAACAATTTTACAAAGTGTTTGTACCATTTTCTACCAATGATGTATGAGAGTTTCAGTTGCTCCATATTGTTGCCAACGCTTGGTATTTTCAGACTTTTAAAGCTGTATATTTCTGTGCAATTCTCTCTATGTACATGACACTGAAGTACCACAATAAAAAGTTATAAAATTGAACCAACAATAAAAATGATGGTGGTTGTATCTAATGCTAACACTCTGAAAATTGAAAACAAAATCATCTGGATATTTTGTTGACATCTGCCAGGAATCTAATAATGAATGTTGCCCTATTTAATTGGTGTATTTTTATTTTATATTATGCAAAAATATTGTGATTCATCCTTAGAGGTGGTTGGGGAAATATTGTTTCTGAAAAAAAATACGTCTTCCCAAAGGTTCCTCAAGAGAGATTTTATCTCCATTTTCCTTTAGCTTCGGGAGGAGGACTTATGATTCAGTACCTTTTGACAGAACCTCACTGCTTTTCTTCCTCTTTCCCATTTCAGAACATAAATGCCCAGTGGATGAGCGGGAGCAGTTGGAGGAAACCTTGCCCCTGATTTTGGGGCTCATCTTGGGCCTCGTCATTGTGGTAACACTGGCGATTTACCACATCCACCACAAAATGACTGCCAATCAGGTGCAGATCCCTAGGGACCGGTCTCAATATAAGCACATGGGCTAGGGGCCATTAGGCAGGCAGCCCTCAGGCCCCACTACCCCAGCTGGATCAGGCAGAGAAACAAAAGCACTTTACCACCTTGTACATGGGATACACCAACATAGCTACAATCCAACAGTCCTGGGTATCCAAGGCTTGCTTGGCTGGCGCCCATGCTTACACCCAGGGATGGAGAGATTTTTTGGATTTATGGGGTGAATGGCAGTTGTTTCCTCTATGCTGGGACATGGGAATAGAGGGGGTCAGCCAGCTTTCATGTTCATGGAGGCTTGGCTTTGACTCTCAAAGGAGCAGCACATACAACTCAGAGGGGTAGCTGGACCCATACTTTACAGATTGGAAAGACACCCCTTTAGGTTCAGAGGAATAGGGGGCGCTTTGCTCCCTTGAACACAGCTGGCTTATCCTACACAATTGTCAATGCACACAAAATACAACCTCATGCTCCCTGCGGCAAGACCCCTGAAGGTGATCCATGCTTCTGGCTGGCATTCTGCATGTCTAGTGATTGTCTTGGGAATGTCTCACTGCTACCTGCACCCAGTGATTTGCAGCACAAGAACGCATTTAATGTAACTATGCGGAGTTGTTTGGACTTCACAGTGTGTCAGGTCCACGTAAGGGGACCTGAAGAATCAATCAATCCATGTGAGTTTGTTTTTAAAAATGAATTAAAACACACTACAGTCTAAAGTTTGGCTGCTTTCTTGAAACAAGAAAACAAACTTGAAATGGTTTCTTTGGCATCCAGAGGAGAAAGGGGAATGATGAAGACGGGCTTTTCATTTCTGCAAGAGGAAAAGCAAAGAAAGGGCAGAGAGGCTTTGAAGGGGAAATTGGCCTTTCCAGGTGAAAAACCATGGATTTATTTTGGCCAATATAAGTTGTTTTAATGATGGCATCCCTTGAATAGCTGACCCGATACTGCTTCTGATGCTTTTCGGTCTTGAGTTTGGTATTTCACTTTGGATTAAAAAGCTGGCCTGAATATGGTTGCCTAGGTTGAATTTTATTTGAAGTAAAATGTACTTTATTGAAACTTCCTAGATAAATGTACATTGTTTAAATTGCCCTCAGTTTCTAAATAATCATTTTTTAAGAGATCCGAGTGGGGGAAGAAATCCTGTTCTCTGGTATTAAGGTGGAAATCCTCCCACCCGCCAGCACAATCTCCATGACAGGCAGCATGAATGGGTCTATCTTCCCAGGCCTTCAACTGCTGACAGTAGGGTATCCTTAGAAATTCATCATCCCAGCAAATCTTGATAGGTATCAACTGGTTGCTCTTCTGTTACTCACTTGTTTGGTGCTCTTTCAACCTCAGTCTTTCCCTCTGAATGATCTCTCTTCAGTGTCTGTCTGGTAACAGTGAGGAAAAATCCCCAATTCCTCATTACAGTCACATGTTGCACAGGAAAAAGGAGATGCCTTTGATGGCGTGGACATTTCTCCATGGTTTACTCCAGTCTATCATCTGTGGCCATCTTACCACCATGCCCCAAATTTGACAAGCCCTTTATTTTTTAGCATCTCACGTATTTTTTTTCAAACTATTATTTATTAGAACCACCCAAGAATTTGGGGGGAAATGGACACTTGATGTATCTGTAACCCTTTCAGAAAAAAAAGCCTTTTAGAACTTTGAGTCATACATTGGAATACTCCATATTTACTTAATTTACTCTCACAACAGTAAATTTGTTTTAAAATTTTATTTATCTTTTTAAATATTTTATTTATTTTTAGAGAGGGGAAGGGAGAGGGAGAAAGAGGGAGAGAGAAACATTGATGTGAGAGAGAAACATTGATCGATTGCCTCTCATACGCACCCCATCCAGGACCAAATCCACAACCCAGGCGTGTGCCCTGACAGGGAATTGAACTGGCAACCTTTTGCTTTGCGGGGTGAAGTCCAACCAACTGAGCCATACCAGCCATGGCCGTAAATTTGTTTTCTGTTTTTTTTTTTTCAATTTACTTTCACAAAACATAGGACTTTATTAGTTTTGGTACTGTCATTTGTTCAACAGTTTTTGAGCACCTGCTGAATGCAGGCTGAGTGTTGGGTATATGGTAGTAAACTTGACAACTTAGATCTATAGTGGGAGGACTAACAAGAAAACACACAAAGCATACACACAGGTCCTTCTAAAAACAACATAGTGCCCTGGCTCTTTTCACAATATTCTTACATGGCCACATTCCTGTGTCTAAGATAACTGCTTAAATCTATCTAGGACCCAAATTTCTTTAATTCTCAAATTTAAAACTGATTTTTCCACCTGCAATATGCAGTATACATAAAAAGCCATATTACTATGATGATCACTGGTATTAATCACATCATCTTTTTCTAGCTAGCAGTCCTAAACTTAGGTCTCAAGTGCAGCCTAATTTCTTTGAACCTTGCTTTCTCTCTCTCGACTGTGTCTTTATCTTCATTATCAACTAAACAAAATAAAAGGGAGCGTTCTGTGTAGGACAGGGGCAGTGGTCTCCTGGTGGGAAGGCAAGGCGTCCAGCGGGACCAACTCAGCCCTGGGCCTTAGCTTTGGGCTCCTTTCATGGCCATAGTCACTGTGTTGCATTTCACAGCTGCTACTGCACCAGGAACAAGATGAGGTGGTGCCCCATCCATCTGCATTGCTCCCCAAGCTCAGAGATGAGCAAAAACAGACAAACCACAGATGCTCAATTTTCATTTTATCTGTCATTTTTTGTTTTTACTGGAGTTATAAACACAAATGCCTCTGCGCACAAAAGAATGCTGGGTCTGGTTGCTGGTCGGCCGACCTGGAAAAGCCTTGCTGGATGAACCTTATGCAGATTCCAGTTGGGGGAATATGAGTTTGATTTAAATTCTGAATGCAGTTCTTTGCAGGATTCCCCTATTCTTGCGAGATGCCTCCAGTAAGGCTTTCTCAGGAGGCAAGGGAGACTTTGTTCTCTCATCTAAGAAGCTTGTTTAGACTATGACCACTCTCATCTTGCCAACTGCCCAATCTTTCCATGAACAAAGATTTGGCAAAGCCCTGTGGGTGTGGGAGACAGCCGAGAAACGTGGAGAAATGGGAAGAAAGGTAGTAGAAATGCCCGGCAGCATCTGGTGGAGGCAGTGTGCCATGTGTGGGTGCTGTGTGTTTTACTTGGAAGGCAGTCAGGGCTGGCATTGGGCACAAACACTTCTCTGGAGCAAACACCTAAGAACCAGGCAGTCACAGCTTTACATCAGTGTCAAAGTGCAGTTTGCAAGCAGCCTTCATCAGAATCACCCCAGGGGCCACTGGAAAACCACCAGTCCTAGGACATCATCCCAGGCTGAGTGAGAATCTCTGTGTGGAGGTGCTAGAATCTGTAGCTTCTCCACACTCCCGAAGTAATTTTATGCAGCAGTATGAAAACATTAAAAATCCTTCACTATCAGCCTACCTGCAACATTAGCCAAATTATTGGACTTCTCTGTGCACATTTTCTCATCTGAAAATAGAGCTTACTCTTCCACCATTCAAAATTATTTGTGGATTCATGGCCATGCATTTAAGTCCCCAGCACATTGCCTGGCACAGTGGAAATGATCCATGGGAAGTATTATTAATATTTTCCTAGCATAATTCCTAACATGCTTATTCTGATTTTACCTTCCATACAAGTTCAAGAAAGAACCCAAGTGACTGATGCAGCTGTTATAAGCCTTGTATCCAGTTTTCCATGTCAAATTATTTTTGAATTCAGAGTAGGTTTCTGTGCAGGTATCTCCCCCCACCCCCAGTCTAGTAAACTGCTTAGGCTGGGGAGCCCATTGTACTTGTTGGAGAAATCTCAGAAAGTCATTTATACTCCTTACTTTGAAATTATGGTAGACCTTCACAATATTTTGTCATTTAGTGGTTTATAACCATGCAAATACCTAAGGCTCCACCCCTTACAACATAACTGGTGTGCTGAAACAAAGAAATATGGCCCAAATGAAAGAGCAGATCAAAGCTACAGAAAAAGAACTATGCGACAAGAAGATAGTCAATCTATCAGATGCAAAGTTCAAAACACTGGTAATTAAGGTGCTCAAAAAAATAATTGAGTATGGTTGCAAAACAGAGGAAGAAGTGAAGGCTATGCAAAGTGAAATAAAGAAAAATATGCAGGGAACCAACAGTGAAGGGAAGGAAATCGGGACTCAAATCAAAGATTTGGAACAGGAGGAAGAAATAAACATTCAACTAGAACAGAACAAGGAAAGAAACAAGAATCCAAAAAAGCAAGGAGAGGCTTAGAAAATTCTGGGACAACTTTAAATGTTCCAACATCCGAATCATAGGGGTGCCAGAGATAGAAGAGCAAGAAATTGAAAACATTTGAAAAAATGAAGGAAAATTTCCCCAATCTGGTGAAGGAACTAGACATGCAAGTCCAGGAAGCTCAGAGAGCCCCAAACAAGCTGGATCCAAGGAGAAACCCACCAAGAAACATCATAATTACATTACCCAAGATTAGAGATAAGGAGAGTCTTAAAATCAGCAAGAGAAAAGGAAACAGTTACCTACAAAGGAGTTCCCATAAGACTGTCAGCTGATTTCTCAAAAGAAACCTTACAGGCAAGAAGGGGCTGGAAAGAAGTATTCAAAGTCATGAAAAGTCATGAAAAGCAAGGACCTACAACCTAGATTACCAATGGAAGTGCAGATAAAGTACTTCCCAGATAAAGTTAAAGAAGTTCATCATCACCAAGCCCTTATTAAATGAAATGTTAAAGGGCTGATCTAAGAAAAAGAAGATCAAAACTATGAACAACAAAATGACAACAAACTCACAACTATCGACAACTGAACCTGAAAAAACAGCAACAAAAAAAAAAAACAAAGCAAACAACTAGAACAGGAACAGAATCACAGAAACAGAGATCACATGGAGGGTTTTCAGCAGGGAGGGGAAGTGGGGAGAATGGAGGGAAAAGGTACAGGGAATAAGAAGCATAACTGGTAGGTACAAAATAAACAGGGGATGTTAAGAATAGTATAGGAAATGGAGAAACCAAAGAACTTATATGTATGACCCACAGACATGAACTAAGGTGGGGGTGTGGGGAGGGAATACTGGAAGGATGGTGGTACAGGGTGGAGGCAGATAAAGGGGAGAAAAAAAGGGACAACTGTAATAGCATAATGAATAAAATACATTTAAAAATGAAATAAAAAAGGGTAACTATACTTTAATTGTTTTCCTTTGTAAGCTGATGTGTTTTACTTAATGCATTTAAAACTGCTTTTCTTTTTTTCCCTAAGAGTCCATAGGCTTCAGACAGGTGATAAGGTCCAGGGTGTGTGAAATTAGACTAAGAATCCCAGGGCTAAAGTCTACTTCAATAGCCATTTAAAGTGACTGAATCTGTCAAGGTATCTGCTGGGGAAGGACTCACAAACGTTCATATGACAGATGATATAAATATTTGTTAGCACTGATCATGTGTTTTCTAGACCTTGGTATGGGTGCTGGGGACACAGTGAACAAAACAGGTAAACATCTCTACCTTCATGGAACTGAAATCTGTGTGTGTGGTCTGTTCAAGTTATGATTAATGCTGGGAGCCTTGGTTAGCTCAGTTAAGATGGACCGTGTATGACCTTGAAGTCAACCCCAACTGGTGTGGCTCAGTTGGTTGGAGCATTGTCTCATATAAACTGAAAGGTCATAGGTTTGATTCCTGGTCAGGGCACATGCCCAGGTTGCAGGTTCCATCCCTAGTCAGGGAGTGTCCGAGAAGGCAACAAATCGATCCTACTCTGTCCACCCCCCTCCTCTTTTCTTACCTTTCCCCCTTCCTTGCTCTCTCTAAAAGCAATAAAAAGTGTCCTCAGGTGAGGATTTAAAAAATTAAAAAAAAAAGACCCTGAAGTTCTTTCTAGCTTTACAGTTTTTAAAATGCTGCTGATGATGAGGCATAACAATCAAAGCATCTACTACCTCAGCAAACCCTTCAAGATAAGGAATACCGCTGCTTTCAAAGCAGTACATTTTCATACAGAAATCAGCAACTCCTTTTCTCAAGTCCTCATTTTGTCCTTCATTATTTATTTATGTAGGAGATGTTGTCAGGACCCCACCCATGTTCCTTCAGTCCTTCCTGAAAGTCACCTGTGAGTTTCTGTATATGCCTGTGGCTTCCTGTGCCTCTCTCTTTATCAGAGAGAACAAACTGCCATGTATCTGTCAAGAGGGAAGCTGGAAAAGTTGAAGGTGTAGGAGGAACTCTCAACCAGTGAGGGTTAGGAGATGGTAGATAAATACCCAGCATATTTGCTCCCAGAAGGACAATTCTGGATTGTCTCTCCCAAAAGGCCTCCAGTGGAATCGAGCCCCAGTTGTCTATCAAGGCAACCCATTCATTAAAATGTATTTTGTTGTTGTTTATTTTCTCTCTCCTCTGTCTCACTTATCCAGTCTGCCATGTCAAGTGAGCTTCCTAAAATCATCTCCCAAATAAATTATTTGTGTTGAAGTCTTCGTCTCAGGTTCTCTTTTTGGCAGAACTCAGATTAAGGTAATATGTTCATTTGACTTGGAAATACAACTCAAAATGCACACATTTCAAGGCTCAAGTTGACTGATTTTACTGTACAATTCAAGTTTGCGTGGTGTCATGACACTTTCACAGAATTGTTCCTGTTTGTACCTCTTGTACCTACTTGGACCAAATTTATCTTTTCTCTGCCTGGAATCTTACTGCTGTCTCCTTGATGACACAGTGCTATTCATGAAACCAGTTTGAGCAAGGAGCCTGAACTCACTGAGTTGTTAACTTCATGCAACAATTTTATTCTTCCAGTGTGTTCTTCCGAGTGGCTAATGGAGGGTACACCGTAACAGTCTGATTCTATCTGCCAATGAAAAATCAGTCTCGTTCTAATTCAAAATAACTCCCCTCTCCTTTTCTTAAGCTAAACTTGCATCAGAGAAAGATATAGAGGTAGCAGTGAATAGGCAGGGGCAGGAAACATGGGACGTGCTCCTCTTCCAAATCCCTTCTCCAAGTCATAGGGTCCTGCACTAATACATGGTTTAAATTTATAAGGAGCACTTAGGGAGGGAGGTTCTGGTAACCCATCTGGCTGTTTTGGAGTTGCTGTTGGAAGAAGGGTAGATGCCTGAATCTCATTTATGTCAGCCTGAAGCCTCGGCTGTTTAGAGTGGTATTAGTGTAGACGGTACATGAAGTTTTTAGAGCCAGGTTCATTTCCACTCTGACCCTTTCACTCTGCAGAAAAGCAGCCATATCTTCCTTTAGTTCCTCCCATGGCTCATGTCTCCAATGCATTCTCTAGGCTGGCATCGCATTGCTTAGCTACGGTGGTTGCCCTGTTTCCTTCTCCATGATCCATCATAGCCAAAGGAAGCCGATGTCTTCTTCCATGCCCTGCAATGGTTTGGGGGACTTCCTGGGGAAGGTTATCTCCATCTTTCTCTTCCCTGGCAGGTGATATACCATATCCTTTCTCATCCTGCTATCTCAGACTAACCTGAGGGTTTTCACTTTCTGAATTTCCTGGATGAGAAATGAATTCTTTATAAATAAGTGTCCCTCTCTGCTTCACCGGTTATGTTAATGTCCTTTGTTATCCAAACAACAAGGGGAGGGGGGCAACACTCTCTTCCAGGTTGTGAGAGAGTTCTTACCACACCTTCTTTAACCCCAAAACATCTCCTTTTTATATCTTTTGTTGGTAAAAAGTCTTCAGATCAGTTCAGTGTCTTTGAAACTGGGAAGTGGAGTGGGAGCCTTCAGGTATGAATCTGGCTTTCCCTGAACTTGGACTTCCAGAATTTAATAATTATTTCTCCACAGTAGTGGTAACTACACCATAGCCTGATACTGTTTGTAACCTCTGGGGATGGGAATATTTGTCTTTGTCTCATATCTGCATGACGTTACATGTAGTTTCATACCAACTCATTTGCATTCCCCAAGATCATAACGAAACCATTCTTGGCTACTCAAGAAAACAAATTTGGGAAATCAGTAGAGTTTCTAATAACACAATGGGAAAAAGGCAAACATTTATTTTTATTTGCAAGTGCAGTTTCTGCCAATAGTTAGTGCTCACAAAACCTTAGGCTACAGTAGCTTTTGGTAAACTCAACAAATAGCTTAAAAAATACTGAGTGGTAAGAAAAATTACAGAAAAATTTCCATTACACTGTCAAAAAATGTTTGGAATCCAAAATCCACTATTTTCTGCAATGGTTTTGATATTTGTTCTGGTTAAAAAAGAGATTTTCTTTTTCTTTTCTTTCTACTACATAGTCCTAGCTAAATTCATGTAATCTGTTCCAGGAACTTTTAGGACTGCCATTTTTTTGGATTTTGATGGTTTTTATTGTTACACATTTATATTAATATTTTAATATTTTACATAAAACATTGACTTGTTGAGACTTAGGAAATAAATGACAGATTCTATTTATGGTGAGGCATTTCCAGCTTGGGGGAAGACTGAAAATCTAATAAGTAGAAGGTCATTTTATGCCTTTTTTTCCTCTTAACTATAATAAATAATTAGCAACCTATTAATTACAAAAAAATTCTTAATTATGCTTAGAGCAACCAGAGCACTTCCACAAATTTAAATTCATACTCGTTACAGTACGTAACGTCATTAAGAAAAGCCTCTGGTTTTCCAGTTTGGTAACAAATGGCTTTTGTCTGATGCATAATTAATAGAAACTAATGATGACTATGTAGCTCTTTCAGAGTTTTAAAGGCAAATCTATATTGGCCTACAGTTAACATGCAAATTCATCCAACAAGCAACACAAAATGTACTGTAGTAGTCATTCATTTTTATCAACGTTTGAGAAGATCTAGTCAGCAGCACAACTCGCCTATGTTGGAAACACACAACATGGTCACAACTGAAGTCAGGTCACACCCTTCCTAATTCACCCTCAGAGTCATTTCAGACTTCCAGCACAGCACATGAACACTAGTGATGAATCCTGGGGGACAAAGGTAAGTACAGACAAGAGTTTGGTGTGTTAGCATACAGAGTTTTAAAAACAGTGACAAACAAAACCAAACATCTTGCCCTGTTCTATCTCCTTTCCATTTGTGAGACTGGAACATTCTGAAACACACAACTTGGGGAACTGAGTCCAATGATCCTAGCACTGAAGCTGTTCCTTGGGAGGGAAATTTGGCCACAAGGGGATGTCACACCCATTTGAGACAGGGCACCAGGGGAAATACCCTGTTGTGCAGAAACTGGTTTGTGACTAAAATAGCCTTAAAGGAAAATGTGATTTCTCAAAATATTTTGCTTTATCCCAAAGAGTAGTTTGGTGGTGTACTGTGGCTCAAATTTTATCATTTTTGGTTGGATAAATGAAATGCGTACCACCATCACCATCACTCTTAATTCTTCCATCACATAAGACACTTGTTAAGATAAGAAAGGTATTCTATTAAAGCTGACGGTGATTGAGAGTCATTCAGTATTCAAAGTTCCTAAAGAATCGTTGGTTCTCTGAAAGGGATAAAAAAGTAGGAAAGGCTTTGTTCAAACTCTTGCTAGTAAACAAGTATTACTTCAACTGATACAATGGCTACGCGACATCAAAGTACTATAAATTATCAAAACTATCGTACAGAAAAATTACAAATTCATTGCAAAATACATTACACTGCTACCATTAAGAAAAAGTGCTTTTTGTTTTCCTCTCTTTTTTTTTTTGCCAGAAAAGTATTCTTTCAATATAGAAAATCCTATGCATTACCCTGCATGTGGCTAGGATATATCATAACGGAGTTTGTACTGAGTCCTTCTGATTTGCTGGATGAAGGGCTGAAAAATATAACAATGACTTATGAAAGCTGTGTTCCCAATGATCGTGCCAGCTGTCAGTGGAGAGATGCCTCTTCAAGACACAAGAAGATGCCCTGGTCTGTTGAACCCTGCTGGTCATCACTCTGTCCCACCAATCAGCTGGTTAGAATGCACAGGCCTTTTGCATGTTCTGTAGTTTCCTCTTATTATCCTGAATTATTCTCATGTCCTCATCTTGCTTTGTCACCTAAATGAATCCCCTGCTCAGTGATGCCTATATTGTCTCATGAGGGGAACGATGCAAGATGGCGGACCTGCCAGTTTCAAGAATGGATGTCCAAGGAGTTCTTGGGCTGTGGCTCTTTGAGACGGCTCCCTCACCAACATCAGGTCTAGGAATCCCCGGAGCATGGAAGAAACCTGTGAAAACATTGATACCATCCTGAGGACTAATACAGAGAGCTAACCTAGTTCCGCTAAAATGGTTTCCCAGCCAATTCCCAGAAATACCGTATTTTGCCAGGTATTTTGCCCAGATTTTTTAAGGGAAAATAAGGATGTGCATTGTACATGGGTATAATGATTACATAATCCCATGTCCAATGCATACAAAACATGGGCGTGCATTATACACGGCAAAATATGGTATCATTCTATCAACATCAAATTCCAGAAACAGCTTGAGAAGAAAAATGTTATGGAAGCAAAAGCGGGTATTGCCTTTATTAACACATGTTTTTCTTATCTTCTTCAAGTTTGAAATAATAGGAGTAAATGACAGTGTAATGAAGACTGACTATTTACTAAATAAAATTATCATGATAGTGATAATACCAACTATTAAAATGTGGTTACTATGCACAAGTACTGGTCATACTTGTTTCATGAAGTGTGGTAAACATAGAATAGTTTTAATTTTCTAACTACTACAACCACTTAGGCCTTGTGAAATCCCCTTTTGTGAAGACAAACAAGCTTTGATGAGAATACCTGATACGAATAACATTTTCTCCCTTGTATTTCTTGTAATTTAATTTTGAGGAATAGCTTACATACATTCAAGTACATAGTGAATATTAAGTGTATGTTTTATAGTAGGTATCTTTTCATATATATTTATACCTATTTGCTCTCCATCTCTACAAATATAGAACATTTCTCCATTCTAGGAGGCTACCTTGGGTCCCCTTCCTGTCAATACCCATCTCCCTGCAAATCCTGACCTCTAATAGCATGAACTAATTTTGCCTGCAGTTTTCCTTTATAGAAACGGAGTCATAGGGTCATATACTGTCAACTTTTCTCTGTCTGGCTTCTTTCACTCTTCATTTTATCTGTGAGAATCATCCCTGTGTGGCAAAAGTTTTATCCTTTTCATTGTTGTAGAGTATTCACTGTTGAATTATACCACATATTTTTTTATCTTCCATTTGGGGAACAACCTTGGGCAGTTTCTGGCTGTTGGCCAGTTGGATTAAAGCTGCTCTTTTACATGAATTTGGAAAACATCACACTCATTTACAGAGGGTGTGACATGATTTTGATACCCTACTATTTTAACCACATTCATTATTTAAACTTAGTCCAGTGCAGGAAAAGTTTCAATCTCCTGTTCAATTCAAGCAGGTCTCCTTTTATTTTTTGGGTCAGGTCCACACGCCCTGTATGAGTAATTCTACTGGGTTCTTCCCTAAGATTTAGGGGTGAGGGAAGTGGAGATGCTATCATTACAAACTAGTCTCCCCTAAAAGACAGCCCCCCTCTCCTCTCTTATTGTCATGAGGAAGATGGCAGGGGAGGTGTGTGTGGTCACTGTTTACAGTACTGGTGCTCTAGAAAGCCCTGCCCCCACTGGTGGCTGCTTCATTTTAACATCATTTTTTCTGAGTTTGGCCTTTTGGTCAATCCTTGGAAAACCGGAAAGATATTATTTGGCCCCTTGACCATGTCCTTCATTGTCCTTCACTGTCTAGCCTCTCCCTACCTCTGACACTAGCCTTTCTCCTTGTTCACTTTGCTCAGCCATATAAGCTGTCCACCTTGGCCTGTGGACTCTGTACTTGTTGTCTCTCTGCCTGGGACATATTTCTCCCAGATCTTTCCATGGTTTGCTGCTTTCCATTCACATTTCAGTTTGTGTGATCCCCCCCCAGAAAGGGCTGCTTTCACTCTTTAACCTAAATGAGCTCCCAATCTCACCTCCTGCAGATTCCATCACATCGCGGTGTTTTATTTGCTGTATAGCATGTACCAGTCACTGAAATTATTTTGTTCATCTTTTTGTTTGTAGTTTATTATCTGCCTCCCCAACTAGAATGCAAGCTCTCTGAGAGTCTGGAAACCTGGGGCCTTGTACTGTGATATCCCCTGCAATTAGAACAGTCTCTTGCAAACAGTAGGTGCTCAGTGAGGGAGTGTTGAATGGAACGCCTGGTTTACTCTTCTAGCCGACCCTATGAGAGGAGCTGATTGTTCCCTGTTTTACAAATGAACTTCAGAGATGGAGAGGCTGGGTCCCATGGCCAGTGAGTGAACAGGAGCAGCAGAGATTTTAATCCAAGTGACTCTAATTCCGAAGTCCCTGCCTGTAAAGCAGGATCTACCTCTGGATGTGATATGCCAGTCTTCAGAATTTCAGGGAGACTGAAAAATCCCAGAAAACTTTGAACTTCAGCAACAGATGCCACTACTTACCTTGTGTAGGTCCTTCACTCGTGGAGGTAAACTGTCCCGGATCCTCCTCATTGCCTGGAGGGGAGGCTCATTAAAATAGGGGGGCTCCCCGTCAATCATTTCTATCACCATGATCCCCAGGGACCAGATGTCCACCTGTCGGGCATGATCCTCTGGTTATTTCAGGCAAGGAGAATGTTTTGCAATGTTGGATGTTCCATCTATTTGGATGGAACCAATAGATTCATGCTCATTCATAAACTAATGTATTTACAACCTCTCAATATCTACAACACAGACTTAGAGGCTAAATTGTCGAGTTACTGAGTGTTTGCTCAGAGCCTTCATTTGCTTTTTATAGACAACTTCGGTGAAGATTCTGACAATTAGGTACACATGAATATCCTAACATTCTGAAGTTTAGAACTTTATATTTTTTACCATGTTGACTTTGGTGGTTAACTGTCTATCAGGGCAGGTGAAAAAAATTCGAACTTTTATGTTATGAACACAGAGAGGGAAATTGCACTTAAACTATAAAAAAACAAGGAGAGTTTTTGACATATTCATAACAAACTGCAGAGAGCTACACTGCACTACACAGAATATTCTGATTCTTGCACTAATTTGATTTTTAAAAACAGTTCTCCCTCCCCCACACTTCGGGGTTCTTTCCTTTGTGTTTTATCATTTTGAAGCAGCATGCACAAAAACCTGCTTTCTAAAACCATTTCCAGAGAATGGAGAAAAGCAAGAGATGACAAGCAATTCTTTCTGTGTAAAGAATGGGGAGCTGGGACAATGAAAGGCCCTCGCTGCACTATAAATTCCCAGTTATAGTCCCTCTCCTGTTAGAGCCTCATTACACCTCTTATCAGTTCACTTCATTCCTGTTATAACCCTGGCAGTGACCTTCACTGAGAATTAATGCTCTTGGAACCACAGTTAGAAAAATAAGTTGAGTACCGACTCAAGGGCAAGTGAACAAGAAAAAGAGAGCAGAGTCCGCCTTAATTTAATGCTGACATCCTTAGCTCACTGATCCGTGCCCCCTCTCCTGCACTTCTTCTCCCCCCTTACAATCGCCTTCTGCACTGTAACATGGGGAAACTCCGTGCCCAACCGGAGTAAGCTCCTCGCCTCAGCCATGTGTGGTGTCTTGTGTGCTTCAGAGCTTCTACTCACACTAGTCTTTCTCTAGAAGGTCCCCCATTTTCACAGATGTAAATCTTATCCCTAAAAAGTTATGAGCAATTGTTTCCATTCCAGCGGAAGCAGAAGTTATGCTGTATTTTGAAGTATAATACTCATATATGATTTTTTTTTATGAGAAAATATTATCGCTTATCTAATTATTACTTCTATCTCATGGAGCTTTCTCTGACCCTCTACCCTTTGAATCATCACACCTGCTCCTCTGTGTGTGTCTCTGGCTGCTTTCCAAGTTGCATTATATTGCTGTGTATATCTGCCACGGAGGTGGGGATCAGAGTTTGAATCAATCTCCCCCAGTGTCCATGGTAGGATCTCAAAAAACTCCCCTAGGTCAGTGTTGTAGCAATAGTGTCCCTTCTGCCACTGCCTACGCTGTGATAGGTCTAATGAATGGGGGCCAAATGTGGAGTTTTATAGGTCATCACCCTGATCTCCTGTGGTCGTTAACTACCTCAGGCCCACTGTACCCCTAAGCCTGTTCAGGTCCTGCCTCTCTCAAACGATGTCTGTCATCCCCTTACCTCTGTCCCATAAGGCAGCCTAGAAATCACCTCAGGTGCCATCCAGTAGGGAGTGCCAACCAGTGATTTCCTCTTGGGTACCTCTTTGGAAACTTGAGCACAGAAACCAAAGTCAGATAACTTTATCTGGAAAGAAAAGGAAGGCAACAAACTAACAACTTAAAAATACTGGGCTTGAGGATACACAAATATATAGAGACTTTCAAATTCAAAACAAAACAGTCTCATTAACAGATCTTGGGAATATTGGTGGAGGGGTTGTCAATCCCTTTTATTGGAAAAGCATGGGCCATTTTAATTAAAAAACAAACAAACAAACAAACAAAAAAACCCTCATGGATCCACCATGTAAATGTTTAAACTCCTGCTGCTTATATCTTTTATGAAATAATGAAACCAAAACCCTTACAAGTTAAGCATACTGCAAACAACAAATTCATTAAAATTCAAACCCACAACTTCAACATAACAGATGAGTGTAGGTAAATTGATATTCTCAATGAGAGTTTTATACAAACTGCTGAAGTTAAGGTTCTTTTGTGTTGAACACATTTCAATTTCTAAGTATCATGAGAGATTCAAATAGCCAACCTTATTTCTGCATTTGAATTATTGCAAGACCTCATTTATATAGGATGCTTTAAATATTGGTTCTCCTTTTCCTTTTGCCTTCCCCTTTTGTTCGTGACACTCAAAGTTGGTACTATGAAAACCAAATTGGAAATATGGGCATCTAACCTGGATGTGATGCCTTGGTTACTTGGGGTGTGAGGTGGTGACCCTAATGAGCCAATGCATATGTATGTTGTTTATCTTAAATGTTATTTAAAAAAAGCCTGAAAGCTCTTGCACTGAGCTTTTAAGAATACTCTTAAGAACATGCTGCACCATTAGGCATGCTTCTAGTTTATATATTCCAGGTGACAGGCATTCAGTTTATTTCCGGAAGGCATGATTCCTGTTCATGATGATCTGTTATGAACCTCAGATGGCTTCACTGAAGAGGACTGACACTGAGGGTTGTTAGTATGTGACAGAATACATTAAAAGACAACCATGGTTCAGGCATTTGGTTGGCAATGGTCAGAATGGCCATTTGAAGTTCAAATTTCCATAGATCAAAGGTAAAGTCTCAAAGGCACAAATTCTCCCTTGATTCTCTTCATACCTCTCTGAAAATTTTTTGGCCTTTTTCTCTAGGTCTACCTCTGCTGTCTATACCTTAAATAATGGGGCTACCTAGGGTTCAGTTATGAACTCTCGCCTCTTTTCTTTTTACATACTCTTGCCAGATACTCTTTTGTCTCTCATGCTTAAGGCAGACTTCTCTCCTTCACTTTAAACCTATACTTTCATTAAGTGTATGTTTCCACATGGAGTTAATCTTTGTGAAGGATATAAGGTCTGTGTCTTTACCTAATTTTTGTATGTGGATATCCAGTTGTTCCAACACCATTTGTTGAGAAGAAAGGCCATTTTTGCCCCATTGTATTGCCTTTACTCCCTTGTCAAAGATCAGTTAACTACATTTATGTGGATGTATTTCTGGGCTCTCTATTCTGTTCCATTGGTCTATTTATCTATTCTCTTGACAATATCACACTGTCTATAAAGCTGACAGTGTGAATTATCACTAAAGTCAGGTAGTGTCAGTCTTGCAACTTAGTTCTTCTTTAATATTTTTTGGATATATAGTGTGTTGATCTTTTGCCTGTCTATGTAAACTTTAGAATCAGTTTGTGAATATCCACAAAATAACTTGCTGGGGTTTTGATTGGGATTGTAATGAATTTATTGATTAAGTTGGGGAGAACTGACATCTTGACAATATTGAGTCTTCCTATCCATGAACAGGGAATAGCTCTCCCTTTGTTTAGTTCTTTGATTTCATTAATCAGAGTTTTGCTTATAAGATCTTGTACATATTTTGTTACATTTATACCTAAGTATTTAAATTTGGGGGCACTAATCTAAATAGCATTGTGTTTTTAATTTCAAATTCCACTTGTTCATTGCTGGTATATAGAAAAGTGATTGACTTCTGTATATTAATGATATATCCTGAAACCTTAATATAACTGCTTATTACTCTAGGAGTTCTTCTTCATTCTTTTAGACTTTCTACATAGACCATCATGTCATCTGTGAACAGTTTTATTTCTTCCTTCCTAACCTGCATATATATTTTTTCTTGTCTTATTGCATTAGCTAGTATTACTAATATGATGTTGAAAATAACTGGTGAGAAGAGCCATCCTTGCTTTTTTCCTAATCTTAGTGGGAAAGCATATTCAATCCTTAAGCATACCTAAAAGCCCAATCACTTTAACTTCCTCCAGGTCTTTTCACAGGAGCACATATTGATCTCTCCCCTCTCCAAATTTGAAAGAACTTAGCACTCAATCTTGAACTGTTTTCTGATGCTAATTTTGTTCCTTTGGATAGAAGTGTTATTCCTCAGGGACAACAGCTATGCCTTTTACTTGTGAAGACTTACTGTGTTCCTTAAGAGCTGGCAAAGCAGTAGGCACTCAAAAACACATGCTACTAGATAGATTTTATTTTATATTGACACATATATACGATAGCAGGTCATGTAATAGACACATTGATGCTCTTTTTGAAACCATCATTGACTTATTGAAGACAGCTATTTCTAGAATCAAAGTTAAATAACAGATGAAATAGGGTAATATTTTTAAAATTATTGATGTGTTTTTCCTTCTTCTGTTTCCATGTACATGATCTTCTCTCTAATCAAGACAATGTCAGTGGTGGTGTGTGTTGGGGTTGAAGGAGATTAGATTGCTCCAGATAAATGCTAGATAAAGCTGGTTTAGTGGAAAGATGATTTTCTCAATAGCTTTGGCATATCAACAATCAAACCCAGACTTCTATGTGGTATGAAGAGAGATATGGGGCCATGGCAGCTGGTCCATAATCCTTGGTGCCCTATTTTAAAAGGAGTCTACAATTCAGAGAAGTGAAAAATCCTACAGCCCAACCCTTTTAGCCTGAGATTATTTGCAGGGAGGATGAAGAGCAGTGATTTAATTATGTCAGGCCTCAACTCTTTATTATACATCACCTTCCACCACCCCAAGCAGATAATGGAGGGCTTCAGGTATATCTGAGTAGCATAAACCCACACACAAAGAAAGGAGAGGTGAACCATATGCATCTGTCTTCAGAGGCAATATTCAAAGTATTTAATAACCAGATTCACCTAGACCAATCAGAATCTAGACCTAAAGTTAAGTGGTATACTGAAGTCGTCTTGGGGGCATTACCACCCTTAATGAGGCAAAGGGGGGTCAGATACTCCAGTGACTTGAAACAGTGGACATTAACCAGCAAGCATGAAAATGTGGCAATATTTTAACAATGAGTATAGATATGGGTAGTATTAGTGAATACCAGCTGAATGCCAGCCTTGGCTACGCCAAATCTCACCTCCCTGAAGAAATGGCACAAACAGGGTGGATGGACATGAACTTAAGGCAATGTTATCGGCTTCCATGAAACCATCATTGACTCATTGAAGACAGCTCTTTTCAGAATCAAATATCTGAATAGCATACATCCCCACACAAACAAGGGAGAGGGTCTTTGTGTGGTGTGCAGGAATCCAGAAACTCCATCAAATCTCAGTGAGGGAATGGGGAAGTGCCCAGTGCAGGCTTACAGTTGAGATGAGGAGTCAGCCCCAAGCACGACTCTTAAGGCTTGTGACAAGAGGCTGGTGCTGGGAGGTGCACCAGAGGTGCCCTCCTGAAAAGTCCAGCAGCTGATGGGACCTGTGAATCCTCAGTGATTACCAGTCCAGGTGGCAGAATAGGTCAGTTTGGTCAAGGCAGGGACTAAAGAGAAACAAGGAGATAGTCTTTCCTTCACTCTGAGGTCTGTTAATCCGCATTTGTCCCCTATTCTCCCAGACTCCAGCTTCAGAAAGATGGAGGTGGTTGGTGTGAAGAAGGAGTAGGTGTTGCCAAGTCTGAAAGACTGAGGTTTTAAAAGTATCAGTTAAAATTTATAATAATGTGGTTACACGTTGATAGACAATGTTTAAATTATTTAAGCATCCTAAAACTAATAGATTGAATTTAAAAACATTTTTGAAAAAAGTCTAGTCTGTAGAACTTTGTGAAGAAGTCTAGGTGAATTTTAAAACTCAGTGAAATTATAATTGTGTATGTGCGTGTGTGTGCAGTTATTTCTGAGGTTTGATTATGAGTAAATCTGTAACCCTATTACACAGATGGTAAAGGGGGGAAAATTTTGCCAATTTTGTTTGCCTGTAAATTTAAGAAACCTGCATGATTACGGAGGTGAATAAATTTGCATTTTGGTATTAGCACTTTTTAATGTCAGTATGTCTAGTGTGGCTTTCCCATTATGGACACACACACAAAAAAAGACCCTAAATGTGCCAGAGTAATAATTATCTCCCTGACAAAATGTAAGATGAGAAATTGAAACTCGACACTTGGAAGCTAGGTCTATTCTATTGTAGGAGTGTAAGCAATTCTGCATATATATTTTTTACTCATCCAAGTACATAAAAGAGACAATTTTCTAAAAGAACATAATTGCACACAACATTCGTCCAAATAAATCTGCAAGTAGATAATGCGGGCTCAAATAAAGGGAATAACAAGGTATTGTAGGTAGATCTTAAAAGTAAATCACATAGACTCTAAGCTGAGCCTTATTTTAGATAGGATTGTACAGTGTGTCCGCTGAGGAAACAACCTTTGTCCCGCTAATGTGGTGACGGTAAGAGAGCTGTAGCTAGCACATTGCCTGCCCCCTAAAAGGAGGAGTTGGAACTTGCTACAAGGGGACCAGACAAAGAACTAGAGCTTAGAGCTCAGACAAACCTGCCATTTAAACCTGAGATCCTATCCATTTCAATGTGTCCTGGCTAGGAATCAGAGGCCCCGCAAAAACATGGGAGGCGGGGCAAAAGAGGCTATCCACAAGACAGTTACAGGTTTAAAATGGAATGGAAAACCTGCATTCTGTCAACTGCATACACTCTGAAGAACTCTTGCATCTGTTCCAGGTTTTTGTATGGATGCTTTTGAGCCTGGTTCCTGAGTGCTTCCTATAAAGCAATGGCACCCAACATGTGTAGCATCAGCATCCCCGGGGAACTTGTTAGAGATGCAGGTTCCTGGGTACCATGCTGACTGACTGGGACTGAGGCCCAAGAATTCCTTTTTTTGCTAAGGTCTCCAGAGGTTCGGATGCTCGCTAGAGTGTGAGAACTGTTTTAAGAAGAGCAGTGACTCAGGGACAAAGGAACTGAGAGAGGTAATGAAAGGGACCAGGCAGAGGATGATGCCCCCAGCTTACGGCCCACTTCTTCAGCTGCCACGCCCAAGAGGAGGAGGAGGGATCACAGTGGCTAAGCTAGAACAGCACAGAGCCTTCAGCCAGTCCCTCTGCCACTTGACAGCGTGCAGAGCAGTAGGAACTTGCCCAAGACTGTGCAACGGTATGCGAGCGGGACTCAAATCTGAGTCTCCTGACTTCGCACGCTGTGCTTCCTGCACTAGGAAAAGTAACCTCTGTGGGGTGGCAGCGAAGGGAGGGCAGACAGAGATTTGGTATATCTCAGAGACAACTGGAAAGAAATGAATTTAATTCGTTAATACACAACCAGCCCTCTAAGAAATATTAAGTGAGTTTTTCAGGATGGAAGGACACTAGATAGTAATTTTTATCTACATAAATAAGGAACACCAGTAATTATAATTATAGAGGCAAGTTAAACTACAGAATGTAACTTTTTTGTAAAAAGAAAGAAAGGGAAAAAGCTACTTAACTGGCCCAAGTCTCTGTTTATTTAAGAGGCGCATTTGGGAAATAGCCTTCGGGTCTTCTGATTATAACATTCTAGTTATTCGAGAGACAACAAAACTCAAATGCCCCAGAGAGCCAGACAAATAATATCAATGAATTACATGGTCCGTGTGAAAAAACAAGGGGTATACACTCTTGGAAAAGAGGCACTGACTTCCAGATGATTGTCAGGGGCACAGTAAAGAGGGCGCGGGATACTCATAACACCCTGCTCTGCCCCCTTACCTATTCTTTACTCTCCCTTCAAATCCCTTGGGAGATGGAGCACAGACACCTTGCATTGTCTGTGGACATTATGTTAGTTTGGGCTCCTCAGAAGCACACCCTGAGACAAGGACTCAGTGCTGAGGAGAGACAGGGAACACTAGCAGTGAAATGGGCAAGTATCACAGGGAAGGGAAGACAGTCTGTCAAGGGTTAATTACCCAGCAGTTACCACAGTGTGAACTAGATGGACTCCTGCTGAAGAAGCTGGGAGGCTGTGGTGGCCAGGTGCTCAGAGCTACTGCATCCAACGGCAAGAGCTGAGGTATTTATACATTAGCTCCCATCATCTGTTTCTAGGATGCTGCTGGGGAGCACGGATGTTAATTCCCTGGAAATTCCCACCTGCTTTGTACTAGAAAAGCAGACAAAGGGGTGGCCAGAGAAAATCCCCAGGTAAAGAGATGCAGGTGGTGGCCTTTGGCGTTTGGAGGAGGAGCTAGTGAGCATGGACCTTGGGAGCTCTTGGTGGGCGACCAGCCGCGTCTGCTGTGGTGCTACTCGCCCTTATCAGAGCACCTCCATTACCGCTGTGTGTTGACTCAGGCACAGCACCATCAGATATTTTGATTGTTTTTGCAAAGAGGACAGAAATCTGCAATTTTATGTGAAAGCTCCCAATTTTTAAATTGTGACAATCAATTTATAGTAAAAAAAAAGACAATAAAGGTTACTCGTGTGTCCCTATTTTTTTTTTAATTGATTGGGCGGGGGGCAGAGACATTGTAACATCACTTTGTTGTTCTACTTAATGCATAAATATGCATTCATTGTTTGATTCCTGTATGTGTCTTGACTGGGGATCAAACCCACAACCTTAGTGTTTGGAGAGGACTTTCTAACAAACTGAGCTTCCGGGTCATAACTGTTCCTTTTTAATCAATGCACTGTGCTTAACAGGTTTGAATTTCATTTCAGCCAATGAATCTGATAAAAGTTAATCACTCACTGTCTCGTGGCCCCTGAGTATTATCTCTCAAACGCAAGCCCCAGGCCAAGGACAAACTGGATGAATTCACTCAACCCCCAATTGCAAGGGCTGGGTGGGGATCTCCCTCTCTCTGAGTATGTCCCTTGTACCTTGTTTACATCTTATGGTTTTACACAAATTTCCTCATGTAATTCTTGCAGCCACTCGGTGACATGCAATTTATTTTCCCTTTCAAACTCCAAACACCACATTCCCCTTGCTTAAAACATATTAGTGGCTCACTAGATATTTCTGCCACGGACAAAGAATGAACAATTTACTTTCAGTTAATAGCAAATAATTTCCCTTCTAGTCTTCGAAGAGGCCAGAAAGAATTTATCCTTTTAAATTTGAACAACTCACTAACTTAAAAATTTTATTTTGAAATAATTAGGAGGTTGCAAAGAAATGTGTATCCAGTCCTCCCTAATATTAGCATTTATATAATTATAGCTCAAGATCAACACCAAGAAATTGCTTTTGGTATAGTCCGTGAAGCTTATTCCAATTTCGTCAATTATATCAGAAGCATATGTATGTGTGTCTATGCTCTGCAACTGATTTACATTGTAGCCTTGCATAACCACAACCACGCTCATGTACTCACCTGTACCCTCACCATGAGACACCCTTGTGCTACCTCTGTATAACCTCTCACTCCTAATCCCTAACCCCTGGCAACCACTGATTTTCTGTGTATCTCTATGATTATATTATTCACAAATGTTACATAGATGGAATTATGCAGTGTATATCTTTTAGATGTTAGCTTTTCTTAAAATTCAGCATGCTTTCCTTGAGGTTCATCAAGTATCCCTTATTCATTCCTTTTTATTTATTGATTTGCTTATTTATTTATTTGGTGGAGTGGTATGCCATTACAGGTACCCCACTGTCTGTTTAACCATTCTCCCTTTCAAGGATATTTGGGGAGTTTCTAGGTTTGGGTTATTATGAATAAAACTGCTGTAAACATTTGTGAGCAAGTTTATGTGCAGAAATAAGTTTCCATTTCTCTGAAGTGTATGTCATATGGTTAAGTCCATTTTTAGTTTTGAAAGGAAATGCTTATTGTTCAGAGTGGCTGTACCATTTTATATTCCCGCCAGCTAGGTATGAATCAGTGGTGTTATCACTATTTTTCATTTAGCCATTTTGATAAACACGTAGTGGTATCTTTTAGTTTTAATTTGTATTTCTCAAGGGGCTAATGACATTGAACATCTCCCAAGAGGAAGAGAACCCGAGGCACCTTGTGTGACCGACAATATTTCCCATAATACCAACAACAATATTGCCGTGTCCATGAACTCTTCTTACCATCTGACTCAATTCCTTTCACTGAGGAAGGCTTTATATTCCACCCCTTTCCCTGTCCCGAGTCTGAAAGGGCTGTGACTATGGTGGAAGAGACACTATGTGACTTTGAACCTAGGTCATAAAAATGTCATGCACTGCCATCCTGTTTTCTTGGGATACTCACTCTTGGAATCCAGCTTCCATACTGCAAGGACGACCAAATGGCGAGGCCACCTCGTAGGTGTCCTAGCTGACAGCTCCTGCACTAACTACCTGACATGTGACGGAGGAAGGCTTCTAGGTGCATCATCTGACTACAGGTCGGAGCAGCACTGGCGAGGTGAGCCCAGCCAACTCTCAGAGCCATGTGAGGATGCTAAAACGACTTTTGCTTTAAGACCCTCAGTGTTGGGGTGATTTGTTATAATGGCAATACATAAACAAAAATGTCTTCTCTATAAAACTCTATGTTCCAGTAGATTAGTATAAACTGTACTCTTGGTCTTTTCTTAGAGTAACCATAGTCCATCTAAAAAATAAGTTTTATTTCTCTCTAGAAACTGAAGAAGCCAGCTGGAGTCAACATGGTGCACTGTTCTGAAATGTGAATGGGCACGCTCTGGCCGAGAGGAACAGGAGCCCCTCGACACGCGGCCTGTGCCCCCTTCCTGAGAGCCACGGGCTCCACTCCCTCAGATGTCTCTGCTATGATGCTACTGCTTCGGAAGGGTCTTTTTTGACTGGTCTCTATGACTGACCCCCCAGTGCCCCATCCTACTCTCCTTGCCCTGCTTAAATTAATCAATTACAGCAAACTTAGCACTTATCACCACCTGTCTGGTGGTGATTTTATTTGTGTATCTATCTATTTGTTTATTATCATGCCTCCATGCCCCTAATAAGCTTAATGAAGTAGTGATTTTGCTTTGTTACTTCTTAGGACATAGAGCCATCCTTGACACACAGTTGACTTTCCGGTAATATTTATCGTATGAGTGACTGAACAAAAAAATAAAACTAAAAGCGCTAATAATGTTCTGATCCCTCTGAACTCTTCTTTGGTTGCGTGGAAATGCAGGCAACATTTGAAACATAGGTTCTGTCCTTGAGAGTGATGCTGAATGATTTAATAACATTTAATACATCGTGGGGAGGGGAGATATTTAAATAAGCTGATTAAACAATGCATTATTACATTAGTCTCATGTCTGATTTTGACATCTGACATGTACTTATATAGCACGAAAGCCTTTGTCATCTGTCTGCAGGAACAAGGAAAGAAAGCCTGGCTTCCAAGTGCCCTGCTTTATTCTGCACGCTCTAGTCCCTAGAGTCAATTTGTGGACCAGTTTCAGTGCTTTGCAAATTGTGCTCTGAGATCATGGGACCTCACCTCTGTCTTTCCTGAGTCAGGCCAGAGAAGAGGGCCTACCCTTTTCTTAAAGCTCTCCTGTTCTCTGGGACATTGTGCAAAAATGGCAACATTATTTATCCCCTTCCTGTATCCACATCCCGTCGCAGTGTGACTTTGGATCTTCTTCCATCAAGAGGTAAAGTTTATTTCCCCAACCCTTACATCTAGGCTTGACCTTGTGACTTTGGTCAAAGGGACATTAGCAAACAAGATGTAAGCGGCGGGTTCAAAGGTGTGCGTGCATTGGGGCTTGCCTCCACCGCTGCTGCCGGGAACCTCGCCACAGGCAGCACATGAACAAGCCTGGGCTAGTTGCTGGGAGACCAGTGACACGTGGCTGTTACCTCCACTGTCCTGGCCGAGAGCCAGCCGGGCACCAGGCAAATGAGCAAGGCTGTCAACTGCAGACTGACCGCAAATACAACAGATAGCTCTGCTGGTGCCACATGGAGCAGAGATGAGCTGTCCCAGCTGAGGTCAGCTCATATGCTGACTCAGAGCTATGAGCAAATACATGGTTGTTGTTTTAGGCCACTACCTGGAGAGTAGTTTGTTATGTAGCAAAACTGACTGCTGCATACTCTCTTTTAAAAAGTTTTTAGTTGGAACAATGCAAAAGGCGGGATTTAAAACTGCCCATGAAACATAATCCCAAGTTTGCAAATTATAAATATAATGTTTGTATGGAAATTAATACAATAATTAATAAATAATAAATAATAATACAAGAATAAACTCTGTTTCATGTACTCACAACTGTAAACACACTTGTTTTGAAAAAATAAATTTTCAGCAATCAAACTGACAATTCCTTTTAAGGGCTTGGTCATTTTCCTGTGGCCGCCCTCTGAGCATTCCTGGGCAGATTCTGACGTGACATGAGTGTTTTCCTCACGGCTGAGGTTGCTGGGTTGGAACAGGCAGGCCATCAAAGGGACAGCTGGCTCCACGCATCCCAGGGCTGTTACCTCCGGTGGACTTTCAGGGAGGTTAAAAGGACCTAAATAGTGAAAATCTATTCTCTGAAGCTCTTCCCTTTAAGCCTTCTTTGGAATGTCAACTCATTATCTTGGCTGTTGAATTACCTTGGGTGTGGCTGATGAGTTTGAATAATATCCCTTGAGGGGGTTGCAGTTAATGGGAAATGCTCCTGTGATGAGTATCTTCCTTTGTCCTATTCTCCTACCTTCTCTGAGCACTGCGTGGCCAACCTGTGTTGACTGCACTGATGGCTTCTGATTTGCTTTAGCCAATGGGGAGCACCATTAGGGGACTGGAAGGAAGGAACCGAGTGAAGTTGGGTTTTTTTTTCCCCCCAGCTGCCATCCTGTAGGTTCACTGTGGCCTGGTGTCCACTGAAGACCAGGTTCCTGCCATGCAGCCCTCTTCACACAACAATTTCTATTTCCAGGTTCTAGTAGCCAGTTCCCCACCTCACCTCTTCAGGTAAGAGTGGCGCTCCATTCTGGAGCACCACACTAATCTGCGCATGCTTTTCTAATCCTTATAACTTTTCTGCCTCTGCCTACGCCTTATTAAACTCTCCTCAAATGGTCCGCTGCAGTGTGACATCTGTTTACTGCAGGGACTCTGACAGATACTATAGACATGCATAGTCACAAGAACAGGGTGGACAAAGCCCTAGAAAACATTGTCTCCTCCAACAAAAATAAGAACATGGGAAGAAAAAGAAATTTCCATAGTTTTCATTACTTCCTGCATTCATTGTTAAGGTGGAAAATTATCTGTCAGATTTAAGTCCCAGATAATTCTGACTAACAGGATGACACAGAGGATGGTGATTTCCTTTCTGTAGGACATCTGGGAAGGCTAGTAGGTGACTTGTGATTAAAAAATGAGAATCATGAGAAAGTGTTCTTAGGAGAACAACACCCGTGATGAACAAAGTGACTAGATAAAGCACGGAGGGGCCAAATGTGGAAACCTTACCCGCCCATCGCTCGTCAGGAGGATGGAGTCACTCTTTATGTCCCTGTGAATCACTCCCTGATCATGGAGGTAGGAGAGAGCTCTCAGAACCGACAGGCACACGGTAGCTATCTGCTCTTCATTCATTCTAGAAAGAAAATAACATTTAAGAAGCAAGGACAGATTTAAGAACATCTTTGAAATCATCAAGAGAGGCAGCTCCCTTGTGCTCTAGTGAACCAGCTCAGGTGTGGAAAATGTACAGGCAAGGAAAGGGAATTCTTTGGGGTCTGGATCATAGAACCTAAGGCTGGGCATGCGGATGACAGGCGCCAAATATAAGCCAAGGGCCAGAGATGCTCATTTGCTGTTTTTTGCATTATTAATGAAAATGTCCTTGTTTGGACCCTTATGGGTTATTCCTTAGGTATTGCCAAACTTCCAGGGTCCTACAGAGAGAGTACGCTGAGTAGTGTCAAGGCTCCAGGTGTGTCTGCTAGGTGACCCTGAGCAAGTCCTTTAACTTTCACAGGTATCTTTTTCTGATCTTGGGAATGGGGGCAATCACAGTTCTCTCCCAGGCAGGACTCAGACAAAGTGGTCTTTGGACCTCTGATACTTGCCCTGCCTCTCACTAGCACTCCCTCTCCCTCCTTCGAGGACTGGAGGTTTCTTATGCTCCAGGTCCTTTTTCAAGACAGAAATTGGACCTAGTTAGCTCCTAATAACTACGTGTGAATGGGTGATACTTTAATAGATGGACCATGGCAATGAGAAAGGCAAATACAGCGCCGGACCTGTGTTCCCATATTTCATGGTTGCACACCTCTGAAGGTGTTTCTAGTTTCAGAGGAGATTACACAGGTAGCATAATGAATTTATTTGTAATCTGTGCCTTCTTTGATGGAATGTATCTGAACCTTATTCATCTGATACAGAATAGGAATTGAAAAGAACCTTGACAAAGGGAGAATTCTAGAGACATGTGTAGCTATCTGAAGCTCACTGAGGCAAGAAAAAAAGCCTCTCTTCTAGATATATTTTTATTAATTATTTTATATGTAAATTATATTTGTCTTGTTCTTAGGTCTCTTCGGTATATTTGTTTCAACAAATTAAGATGCTCTTATATATTTGGGGGGTGGGCATGTCAATGGCTATACTACCAGGAGTCCACCAGCTGAAATGTTGGTGAAAAAAGTTCAGTACCCTTTTGTTTTTAGGCTGTTTTATAGACTGGGAGCTGCAGGGGTCACGACTGACACTTTGTCTCATTTTGGTGGGGAAACAATAGCATGTTTTATTCTTCATGGGTTTTCCCCAAAGCTTTCTTGAGTCCTTGCATTCCCCCTATTGTTTTTTGTCTGAATTCACTAATGACTTGGGTGTCATTTCAGTGACATTACCTAATATTCAGTGCTTCTCCTTCATAACAATCCTCTCTTAATTCTTCAGCATTTTACTTACCAGCAAGACTGAACTTAAACATTCCCACAAGTAACATTTTTGTATGTCTGTTCCTTAGAACATTGCTTCTCCAAATGTGGTCTATGAACTATGAGCTTTGGCATCACCTGGGAGTTGTTTATTTATTTATTATTTAAAAATATATTTTATTGATTATGTTATTACAGTTTTCCCAATTTTTCCCGCTTTGACCTCCTCCGCCCAGTAACCTCATTCCCTCTAGCAGTCCCCCTCCCTTAGTTCATATCCATGGGTCCTGGATATAAATTCTTTGGCTTCTTCATTTCCTATACTATTTTTAACATCCCCCTGTCTATTTTGTACCTACTAATTTATGCTACTTAACCCCAGGATCTTTTCCCCCATTTTCCCCTTCCCACTCCCAACTAATAATCCTCCAAATGATTTCCACATCTATGAATCTGTTCCTGTTCTGCTTGTTTGCTTAATTTGTTTTTTAGATTCAGTTGTTGATAATTGTGAATTTGTTGCCTTTTTAATGTTTATAGTTTTGATCCTCTTCTTTTCCTTAAATGAGTCCCTTCAACATTTCATATAAGGGTTTGGTGATGAACAATTGTAGCTTTACCTTGTTTGGGAAGCACTTTATCTGTCCTTAGATTCTGTATGATAGCTTTGCTGGATAGAGTAATCTAGGTTGTAGGTCCCTGTTTTTCAACACTTTGAATACTTCTTTCTAGCCACTTCCTGCCTGCAAAGTTTCTTTTGAGAAATCAGCTGACAGTCTTATGGGAACGCCTTTGTAAGTACCTCTCTGCTTTTCTCTTTCTGCTTTTAAGATTCTCTCTTCAGCTTTATTTAACCTTTGGCATTTTAATTATGCTTTGTCTTGGTGTGGTCCTCTTGGGTCCAACTTGTTTGGGACTCTCTGTGCTTCCTGGACTTGTATGTCTATTTCCATCACCAAATTAGGGAAGCTTTCTTTCATTATTTTTTCAAATAAGTTTTCAATTTCTGGCTCTTCCTCTTCTCTTTCTAGCATTCCTATGATTCAGATGTTGGTATGTTTGGAGATGTTCCAAAGTCTCCTTAGTCTAGCCCTGTTTGTTTTTTTTT